>BGPR01026968.1:0-21111 GCA_013235015.1 Araneus ventricosus
ATTGAAATAAAGCTGAAAATCATAAATAATACATTTATAATTATATTGTAGATATTAAAAGATAAAAGTTTGTAGCATTTTTAGCTTATTTTGATTCTGAGGAGTAAATTTTGATTGCGATTTTATAGTATGAAAATTATTGTTGTTATTTGTGCTCTAAGTTGAAGTCATATTGAGATGAGTATTTAGTATTTGTAGTTAAATCCGAAGCAAGCTTCATTACGAATGCCAACCGTGAAATAGAATAAAATGAACTGATTAAATATCTCTAGTCTGCTTAATGCTTACATTTTTTTATTATTACATACTGCTACTAGTATCTTAGAAATAGTTCAGTATCTCAGTATATCATCTTTATGCAAATTTCAATTTCCTTTTTAGAAGATTCTTATTTTTATTAGTACTTATTTTTAACATACATTTTCCAGAGGTAAAATAAAATATTCATTCTTGTTTGTATAAATAAAATGTCGGAAATTTGTTTAATAAGCATATTAGCTAATCATTTTTAGTAAAGTTATAAAATATTTTTATCTGTTTTTTAACGCAACTTCATATAAGAAAATTAATTGTTAATGGCTGAAGGTGAATATTTTATTTGTAATATTCATGAATTACAGTGAAGTGGAGTCTTTAATAAAAATAAATTGGTTTGTGTTATATAAATGGGATTTACTAGAAATTTGTTTCTTTTTTCAGGCAGTCTGTCAATGTTGGAACTGTTTTTCTTCAGGATGGCTGGTCATATGAAATACATCTCGATTTCTTAGAAATTTGTCTAAAATGTGTAAAATAATTTATGTTTAGAGGAACTTGCATCACATGATCCTGTTGATCTTAGTTTGAATACATGCTTTGATACTGCCGCAATTTTCTACTTAATTTGACGAAATAAGTTTTGAAACTTTTCTGTTTATTTTACATTGAGTCAGCTTCTACATTATCGTTACACTCTTCATGCTAACAATAATTTAGTTAAAAAATTCTCTTGTTCTTTTATTTTTGTTTAAAATGCTACAATGTTTTAAAAATGCCAAATTCATGATGCATATACACGTGGTCTGTAATAATTAAAAAATGATTGTTGATATATTTTATTATAAAATATCTTGAAAATAGTTTTTGTAGAATACGGTATGTCTAAGTATTTAAATTAGCATTGAGTATATTGAAAAAAGAAGTCTTACAGATACAAGATTAATACTGCTTTAAATTTTCATACCAAATTTCCTGTCAATTGTTTCATTTATTCATAAAAGGTGGTCCAAGACTGACTGATAGTACATATTTTATTGAGTACCAGCGCAAACATGCGCTTCTACTCAGACTGAGTACTTTTGAATAGTGTGAGGGAAATACATGAATAATAAAAGCTAAGTTAGCGACTGAAGTATGACTATGAGAGCCGTTGTATTTTATGAGCAGTAGTAGATACAGATGAGAGAAAAATATGAAAAACAATGAAAGGTGTTCGATTGAATAGAGGGTGTGTCCCGAGGAATTATATCTAATTATAGAGGTTTAAGGGGGAGTGACCATTTGGTTGTTGAATAAGGGTAGGGATATTTTCCATTCGTATGAGCATATTCGACTTGGCCGTTGATAAGAAGGTTTTTGTGATCTTGAAATTGACTGAAGAATTTTCTAGGAATATTCTTTACGTGATCTTCTATCATCTCAATTTTGAGATCTTTGTGAATGACATCATTCCTCACGAATTAGGGAGAATTTGTCATGATTCGGAGAATTTTATTTTGCATTATCTGGATTTTTCTTCTGTGAGTGTTTGCGGCGATACACCAGATAGGGGCACAGTAGGTTAGTATTGGCCTAAATGTTTGTTTAAATAATAGCACTTTATTGTTCAGTGAGAGAGGAGAGTGTCTTCCAATCAGAAGGATTATCATACGGACTTTATTCCAAAATGTTTCAGAGTTATATTTAGCATGTTTCCTGAAAGACAGTTTAGTATCAAGTATAAGTCCAAGATATTTGACTTGATTTTCCCAGGTTAAATCTTCTTCCATGAATGATAGGGTCTTGAGTATTTTGCTGGACTGTCCATTTCGAAAAAGAATTGCCTTCGTTTTGTCAGTATAGATGGCCACTCTCCACTTGGTGTACCAGTATTCAATGCTATCTAGTTGGGACTGGAGCGTTTTAATGATGAATCTGATATTGTTACCCTGTGTGTGAATGGCTGAGTCATCGGCAAAGAGGCAGTTCAGGACTTTGTCGTTGCGAGGAAAGTCAGATTTGAAAATATTGTAGAGGGTGGGGGCTGAGGGAACTGCCCTGAGTCGTTCCTGCTAGGATGTTGCCATCTGTGGAAAGGAATTGATTAATTTTGACTTGAAATTTTCTGTTTGAAAGGAATCGTCGAATAATTTTCATGAGGTAGTCCGGGAATCGGTATTTGATCAGTTTGACAATGAAACCCTTATGCCAATTTCGGTCAAAAGCCTTTCTGACATCTAAGAAAACTCCTCCTGTTGTTTTACGTTGAAGCCCTCGACAATTTTGTTTGTGACTCGAAGTAGTTGGTGGGTGCAGCTCTGCTTTTCCCTAAAGCCAAACTGTTCGCCAGGAATAATGTTGTTGGTATAGCAGTGATCTTTTAGCCTTTTGAGAAGAATCTTTTCATAGAGTTTGACTATCTTAATAGGCAGACAGAATGGTCTGTAGGAGCCAGGGTGTTTGCGGTTTCGTTTTGGCTTACGTAACATAAGCACATGAGCAGTGTTCCAAGAATCCGGGAAGTGTTGTAAGATAAGGCATTGATTGAAAAGTTTTTTAAGGTGAGTAACAACATTGAGGGTTAGCATTCTAATGGCTTTGTTGGGGACACCATCGGGGCCTCTTGCCTTTCTAGGGTTTATCTTTTCAATCAGGTTAATTACTTCTGTAGAGGAGATTAGGTCTGGAGAGGAAGATGTTGGAAGATTATTGAAATAACTGTTGATAGAATTATTAACTTCGTTGATATGGAGGTTGCAGTACGGTTCGCGATTTTCTTGAAAGGAGTTTTCTAGGCTACGCTTGAAGGCGTTGGCTTTACCAAGAGGGGCATAATTATCCCGTCAGTGTGAAGAATAGGACGAGTGGGGATAAACTTTTTTGAGAACTTTCGGTTCATATCGTAGAGGGTGTTGTCTTCGGAGTTGATGTTCCATATTGTTTCTTTCCATCTCTTATTGTCATAGGTTTCAATGTCCTTTTCGATTCCTTTTTCAATTGGTAGAGCTTTTGTATGGTGGGAAAAAAGGAATTTGGTAAAGTTTTCTGAGTATTTTTGGAATAATTTCTTTGGGGAGTTGTCTGAATGGTCCGTTTATAACTAACAATAAACCTTTTTACAATCCTTTTTATTAACTTATTAAATAGTACAAGAGGATTAAATACAAATAATAACTCAAAACGCAGAAATCTTCATACTCCCTATCTTGATGAAGAACATCATGCTTTGGAGAACCAAATTAAAGGAAACCAAAACGAGAGGCATTAGCGGGTCTTGGAGTAAGGGCTGTTGCTTTGAGAAACTTCTTTTGTAGTTCTGTTTTCTTCTCAGTTGAAGAGCAATCACTGATAAGTCCATTAAACGTAATTGAATTTAGTCCTGTTACAAAATTTAGAAAGAATATTTTGTGTTTATGAATAAAAATCTCGCTTTAAAAAGTATCACAACTAGAGGTTTCTTCAGTTATCCTTAGGAAAATAATAGATTGATTGAATATCTAGAACACTCGGTAATAATTTGCGAGAAAAGTTATATTTAAAAATTTAAATACAAAAAATAGTGTTTACAATGCACCAGTATACGAATACAAATTTTTTTATCGTTTTTAAACAAAAAATATACATAAATTAAAAATAAATTAATTAAACTTCTACAAATTCGATTTCGGGTATTCTGGAAGAAATCTTCCTATACATTTTTTTGCAGATAAATTTTGACCTCAAGGAATAAATATTACAAAGTAAAATGTAATTTCAATTTTTTATCAAGCAGAAAAGTTGTCAAGAGTTATTGTAAATATTTTTAATATTTCAAGAGTTAATAAAATTTAAACTGTTAAATGGTCTTAGTTGGAAAAAGATTGTTTTATTTAACATAAAAGGAATTTATTCTCGATTGATATCAAAGATGCATGGGAAATTCCCTAAGCTGCAATTGACGCTTAGACAGATGAAATGCGTGTGATATTTATAGTCCAGTGCAATTAAACCAAACCTGCATGCGAAATTTAACTTTTTGATTTTGTTTTACATAAATTTATGTAAATTATATTATATTCCTCATGCCGATTTAAAAAATAATATCCATTTTTCTCTATTACGTAAGGATTTTTTACAAATGAGGCGTTTCAAATTTCGTATTTAAGTCATTTTAAAAATATCTCGTATAAACAATTTACAATATATTCATTAATTTACTAAAATTTACTTACAAAAAATAATTCAAAAAATTTAACAATGATCTTATATACGTATCTAAAAATTATTAAAAAATTATGTAAATTTATTTTACTTTTCTCTTCAAAGAAATGCTTATCTTCTTCAGATTTTTGCACTGGTTCATTAATTTTCCCAATGACCTTGTTATCGTTTTGTATGTACTTTATATCTTTTTAAAATATCTCACATATTTCTGCACTCAGTAAAAGTGGAGGCTCGTCCATTAGAGCTGCAGTCCACCCTGAAATTCTTTCAAAGGCTTGTATTTTAGTTTTTATACTAATTGGCATCTTTTTGAACTTTGTAAGTTCAATGATCAACGAAAGTGGCAAAATAGTAATAAAAAACTCAAAAAGAAGACATGAAATTAATCAAGAATTAAGAGAGAGACAGACCAGAGCTTCTGGAGTTCTACCCCTCCTAAGGAGCAAAATTCGATCACTAAACTACGCGGAGCACTCAGCCGGAAGAAAAAAACAACCCTTTGCTAATCCGATACGAGTCAAATTTTTGGCCTTATATGTAGGATAGATTTTGGCGATTCTTATTGATCACTAATATATTTTAAAATTTTTATAATATGAGTATACCCCCCTCAAAGTGATTCATATATACTCACTGTCTAATTTTATTTTATAAATGTTAATCTTTCCCAATAGTAAGGAACATAATTCTTTGCGTGAAAGAAAAACTACGGAATAAAAATATTTGAAATCGTTTTCTGAGGAATGTACGGACTGGGAGAAATTTTCAGGTAAAAAAAGATTTTACTGAATGAGCAGAAAAATGCAAAAAGGAAGACTCAGCCTTTTCTATCTGTATAACAAATTTAACATTTATTACTATATAATGAAAATTTTATCGAAGTATATAATTAATTATTAAAGGTGACTGTTTCACTAGATCTAAGCAACAAGTCATTATCTTCAAAGTTTCATGTTGGATAAGCATTTCTCTTTAATTCTAGGCAGAATATCATTTATTTTCCTAACAACTCATAGGATATGAAATTTGCACTGTTTTTATCCTAGGCCTTTCTTAGAATTTATATTTGTCTCTTGTTTTCTATTTTAATATTTCATGTTGCTTCATGTATTTTTTGTCATTTTCTTTGTCTTCAATTTGGATGTTGAGAACTTTTGATTTTACTGTTGCTTTTTTGCATGCAGAGTAATTCAGTTTTATTGTGTTGTTTCTATTTTTTTCTTTTGTACTTCCCGCTGTCCGGGTCAGTTCCTTACACCCTCAGGGTAAGTTGTGCCGGTGTGGGCAAATAAATATACAAATCTCAAAAGTTAAAGGATACCAAATTTTCTTTAACAATGAATCAATAACAATTAATGCTACAAGCAAATCAAATCAGGCAAAGCGTAATGGCTGGACAGCGTTTCTGCGTATCAATGTATAGAAAATCATTTGTATTCCTAACAATCCATCAAAACATATATATGCTATGTTTCTATGCTAAGAATTAATTAATACTGAATTTCTCTAATGAATCCTCTGAAAGCAAGTTATACATTTGCTGTTGTCGATTTTTCATTTGTTCATGAGCGAAAATATTAACTCTAGTTTATTCGAGATCGTTCGCTTCTCTTCCTCAAATATCTCATTTAATCTCTAAACACGATGTTTGTCCATCAATATAATTTGCCTTGTCTTCAGTATATTGTCACAAAGCTGTAAAGTTGTTTCCCTTACACACTAATCTAGGCGACAATCTTAGCTATTTGGCGACAAATTTGGGTGCCTTTCGCAACTTGGCGACAAAGTTGGCAAATTCGGAAGCAAAAGGAAACTTCTGAATAAATCCTGAACTGAGGACCAATCTCTACTGTGAGCCAGTAGCTTCATGAACCTTCTAGAGAATACGTCACTTCCTACGTAATGACGTCAATTCCTTTTAAGAAAGTATAAAAGCAAGCTCTGAAAACAAGAGTAATCAGCTGGACTTTGTTCAGCAGAAAGTGCTGCGGCTGAGATTTATTGGCGATATCTGCTGTATATTTATACAAATGCTGTTCCGTTTTGTTACCTGTGCTTCGTTAATGTGTTGCTGAAATCTTCGTGGAATAAAGCCAATTATTTTTTATTATCCTGCTTGTTAATTTGCATTCCTGTACACCCACGAGACAGTTTTTGATACAATATGCGTGTTCTTGGTAAACAGTAACCGGAGACAGTTTTGCCTTATGGATTTTGGATTCACTACGGATACTGCATAGAAGGGTGTATTTACAGTACAGTTTGAAATTCATAACTCAAACAGCTGCAATATTTTCAAAATACACTAGTTATATGCAATAATTAATTTTGTAAAAGATAACCATTCAAAGTTTTCTAATGCTATAATTGAGTGTTTGGTTTTTGTGTAACTTTCTCTTTTTGTATGAAGTCAACACACAATCACGAGGTACATGTCAAACCAGCAGCACCAATAGGAAAAAGATGATACTTCACTTGGACAACGATAAATTAAGTACTAGATGACATGTACAGCTATGCTTGCAGTATTAGTAAGACGTCTCATATATAAATTTCATGTACATTTCTCATTTTTAATTGCAGATTGGTATTTCCAAATGAATCTTGATTCATAAATTTGCCCTCTAAAATCTTTATAGTTATAATGTTACGTAATTCTTATATTGTATAAACAAATTCAACAAAATATATAAACGACTTGTTGATTGATTGGTAAACGATGAGTGAAATCCATTAAAATAAATAAAGCAATTAGTAAAAGAAGGTTCTTAAAAAAGCACTTTTATTAATGTTCGAAAAAGTGTATTTATTTTTTTTATTTCTAGTCCTTAATTTTGGATTCATTATTATAAACATTATGGATCTTTGAAATTATTTTTTTACAAATTCACTTCTATGCGGCGCCAGGCTGTGGGATAAAAATTCATTTAAAGAATCAATAGACGGATAATTACGTTCTGAGTATATTAAAATAGCGTATTGCCATCGAGAAAACAAAGTTGAACAAAATTTCAAAACTCAGGGCCTCGAAGAAGTGAATGGAAAACCGATTATAAAATTCAATCTTTTCAAACATGAAACAAGTAAAGTCAGAACTTTACTTGTCGAAACATTCCAAGCAATCATATGTTCTGATTTTTCGAGATGCATATTAATTCCGCTCTTCATCTTTCATGAGTGCTAATCAGGAGTATCAACATTCATCTGTTTATTGTACAAAATTTTAAGGAACATCTCCAAATAACCTACTTTAATTTTGGAAAGGAAATTTATAAAATAAATGAAGTTAAATCATTGCTCTTAAGGACTGGTTTTGTACTTATTGTTATTGTTTATTTCGTCTACAGAGAGTAGTTTCTTTACAGACGATTTTGTTTCTAATTCAGAAAAAACGAGTCTCCCACTGAGGGGCACCGAGAGTACAAGGATGAGAAGCCGCCAGATAAGAAAGTTGGTTCTCGTTTCTCTGGTGGGTATAGTAATAGTGGATGCGAGTTGCTCTCCACGAGTGATAGTACGTACCTCCAACGGGAGTGGTCGGGTTGTGGCCGGCGATTAATACTCGTCGAAACCTTCCATGTTATCATATGTATTACTAAGTGTCTGGCCTCAGTATTCGAGATCTTGCTGTGGCTGTCATTCAGAAACTCCGGATGTCAATGTTTAAATAAATCGGGTGTGGCGACCTCTTACTCTTAAGCGAGCCACAGAGGGTATAATTTTGTGACTACGTAGTCATTCCCTTGACAGAAAATTTATCCATATTTGAACTCCGATGGCGAGTGGCCATTGGCAGCTTTCACCATTCGAGTTATCTTAAATTTTTTCCATTCTAATTATTTTCTATTATATGTTTTAATTGATTTAATTATTAAAGCATGATTTTTTTGTTGTTTCATTCTGTAGTAATTCTTTAGTATAATTTGAACAATTTTGTTGATGCAATCACTGAATGCTGCATGCGTTGGCGCGCATAAGGTGCATTGTTATCCCTATTTTTTATTTCTTCTGTATTTTTCTTTTTTGTATTCAATTATCTGTATTCCGTATTTTATAGGAAGTTGCAGAATTTTTGCGCCTTTCAGTCTGATACAAAGTTTAATTATTTTTTAATTTTTATATTTTTGTTAAATTATATTACTTGTAATTGTAATTGTTTCTAATGATCAGCGTAGAATAGCTCTTCTACATGATGCTTACAACGTTATCACTTGAAATAGCAGTTACATCACGTTGAACCCAGAGATTTGTTATTCCATCAATAATTTTTTTCTTATTTATGTAAATAAGTAAGTTAAATTTATGAAGGAAATGGCAAACAAATTTTTCTCCAATTTTAACAACGTTTCCGCTGTTATACAATAATTGAAATAAATAATTCTGATAATTGTTTTTCTCCTACCTGTTTCCAAATAGAATACATTCATACAGCTAACGGATGGATCTGAAACCTCAAAATCAGAAGCAAATGGTACAACTTCGTTTATTTCCTAGTACATTCAGAAGATAACGACTTTTACTTTTATTTACCAGCTCGGACATAAATGTCCAAGCTTTAAATTAATGAAATCAAATCTATCTACAATTACGTTCGTTTTCGTTCGAAAAAGAAATTATATATATAAAATGAATGTATTTAAATAGTGGTAGAGCTTTCAAACACTTTCATTCACATCTAATGTTTATTTCTACTTTCTTTATTGTATAAACTATGTCTGGAAAGTGAATGTAAGTGTGAATGATCCAAAGAAATTTTGTTCTAGTAATACTTACTGACTTATTTCGTAAGCAAAATAACACTCTCAACAGGTGTTAAGTCCAGAATAATTGCGCTCTTTTCAATTGATGATTTAATTGCCTTTATTGCAAAGCACTATTTTTTAACATGGCAGTTCACAGTTTACAAAAAGAAACTTCTCGAATTTCACAAAAATTATCTTGCAAATATAGTACCTAAAATGGAGAATTAGAAAAGCAGTTTAGTTTTAATTAATTTAATAATATTTAAATATTCTTCTAAATATTTGAATCTGAAATAATTCTGCATTCATACGAGTGCTTTAATTCTGGCTTAAGAATATGAAAAGTAAAGAGACTGCTACAAGGCATTGAAGTGTTCGATCCAAATTCATCTGACTCGTAAAGATATTTTCATGGGACGTAAGTACCACTTGTAAATCTGCATCTTGCTTCGCCATGATTTTCGAAACATATTATACATATAATAGAATGCAACAACGCTTAGTATAATTTAAAATAATAAGATTCTTGAATATTTTCGTTTCGTTTGTAGTTGCTGACAACTTGAACTCTTTCCGGTAGAGTACGGGAACCTTGAGCTGTAATTTGAAATCTAAAAACTCGACTTCTTGAACTGCAAAAAATATTTCCAAATATTTGTTCTGAAATCAAAAGTATCCAGTTTTTCTAAAACTAATTTATGGTGATGTGTTCATATCCTTCATTAGCTTTGAATGCACTGAGTATATCGTCTAGGTAAACAAAGTCCCATCCTCTGATAACTTTTTGGATAAATCGTTGGAATGTTGCGGGTGCATTTTTTAACTCAAAAATCTCTTAAATTCATGCAAAACAAAAGGTGGGATTATATCTGTTTTCCATTTGCACTCTTCTGCAATGGGAATTTGATTTAAATAAATTTTTAATTTCTGTTAAATAAATCAATTCTATTGAAGATTTTAGTGTCTTTTAATATTTGATGGAAGTCTTGCATGCTGTTGGACAGGAATCGTCTGAGCATTAAACTGACGGTAATTCCCATATGGCCGATAGGACACACCTTCTTTCGTGACAAGATGTAAAAGAATTGACCATTGCGAATTTTTCGGACGATGTATTTCATTGTCGAGCAAAATTCAAACTCTTCTTAAGCTATTGCTAGTCATTTTGGATCAAGCTGCCGTGCTTTGGCATGAATAGGATGACAATTTGTTTCGATATAAAGTTTAACATCATGTTTTATTTGTTTAGGGAAAAGATTATGTTTAGAAATTGAGGGATAATTTAGGAGAAAATTGGAAATTCTTATGGATTTATTCAATGTGCTTAAAACATTTACACTTATAATAGAAGTTATATCACTTTAAACACAGAGATTTGATACCCATCAATTATTTTTTTCTTATTTATGTCAGTAAGTTAAATTTGTGAAGAAAATCAGCTCTTAAAATACCTTTTGTGATGTCAGCAGTTATGAAGAGAAATTGAAATTACTGACGTAATCCCAAATACCGATTTATTATTTTTATACCATAAATTGAGATTTCTGTGCCATTAACAGCATATAATTTATATTCTGCCTCTGTTTAATTCTGAGCTGTAGCTGGATTTATGCTAACATCAGCTCCACTGTCCATGAGAATGTGCAAATTTGATCTTCTGTCACGAACGAGTGAACGAAATTTGCGACAATCCTTTACATTTTCTGCAGCAGCGTTAATCTCTGTATTTACTGCAGATTGAAGTTTTCCTGATTATCTTATGATTTTGTATTTCAATTGCAAGGATGCTGAAATTTATCTGGAAAACATTTAGGGCCAAATCGAAAATGAAAGTAACACAATTAACCTTTAGGATAAAAATTATTGCGCCGGTTACTTCGAGATCGCTTAGGAAAAGAATTGCTATTAGGGGCTCTTGGTCTATCCATACTACGAACACATATTCATTAATTTGTTGCTCTAAACTTTTAATTTTATCTAACAATTCGTTAGAAGAATTAGGTATATTATTTGTACTACAAATCTCAATTTAGGCTCATATCACAAATTTGGTCAGCCATAATTGCTAAACTGTCAATATCTTCTTTACTGTCAATTCAAAGTTTTTTACAGCCATATAATTTTAATCAAATTTTCAGAAACATCAAAACTACCTATTCATCTGTATTTTTGTGCGAGCTGATACGAGTTCTTCAGCTACAGTCGAGGCTTCCTGATCTGGAATGGGAATTGCTTCAGGCCACTTGGTAAAATAGTCCATTAATACTAGGACATATCGATTACCTTTTGTTGTTACTGGAAAGGGTCCTAGGATATCCAAAGTCATTTTTTCGAATGGTACGCCCACATTATAGCGCTGCAAGCGACCTTTGGTCCTTGTTTTAGTTCCTTTTCGGGCTCCGCAAGCATGGCATTCTCTACACCAATTTTCAACATCAGCTCGAAGTCGATCCCAGCAAAATCCCTCTCGTGTTTTACTTAAAGTTTTCATGACTCCAAAATGCCCTCCACTTGCGCTGTCATGTGTCTCTCGCAGAACTTCTGGAATTCTACTCTTTGGGAGAATTATTTGCCATCGACAGGAGTTTCCATCATCACTTTCCCACTTGTAGAAGGACCTCGAACTTTCAACATATTTCTACTGGTTTCATGAACTTTCTAAAGATTATGTCACTTCCTACGTAATGAAGTCACTTCCTGTTGAAAAGTATAAAAGGCAAGCTCTCTAGCCAAGAATAGTTAGTTGGATTTTGATCTGCAAGCAAGCTGGTGAGCTAATAAGAAACCTTTGAGTGCTGTGTTGAGATTTAATGGTAATCTCTGTTGTGAATTTTTACAAGTGCTGTTTTAATATTTGTGTTATGTTTCTTTGCTTAGAATACCTGTAAAATAAAGAGCTTTATTTTTGTAATCCTGCTTATTGGACTGCATTCACGTACACCCACAAGACAAATTTGTCACAATACATAATCTTAAAATCAGAACAAAATATCATCAATCTTTTACACTGTTGCTTATAAAATTAAATATAATAATAAATAAATGTTACAAAAAGGATATTTACAAAAAAGTTAAATGCTGAGTGAGCCAGCCACTATAAGTCTTTGATAAAATTTTATATACACGCATGAAATTTGCGTGTTCTTATCAAGAAGGACATCGAACATCTTACACTTCACACCAATATGGCAATAAAACCTTGGGTTTCCATTCGACAAGGCGGAAATTAATGCGACTAGTTTTGTGTATAGAGACTGGCTGCGTTGCGGTCTTTTATCAAGCTCCGAGATCTCTGGTAATTCTTCTCTGTGTATTATCTCTTATGGCCGAGTTTTCTGCTTGCTTACAAATCTTGATTTTATTTGCATTACTTTTTGACTTCCGATTTGAAGATTCAAATGAATTAACATTACACCGGAAATAGGAATGTAAGGGCTTTAATATGAATAATCAGAACAGAAAACTCGACCATGTGATACCAATTAAGTTGGAATATAATGTTTTCTACAATTTTAACAGCGATTCCCCAGTTGTTAAATAATTGAAATGCATAATTCTGATAATTGTTTTTCCTCCTACATGACCCCAAATAGAATACATTCATACAGCTAAATGACGGCGTTGAAAGATCAAAATTAGAAGTAATTGGAACCACTTCGTTTATTTCCTAGTCCCTTCAAAAGATAACGGCTTCAATTCTAACTTTCGTTTACCAGCCCGGACATGAAAGAACAAGCTTTAAATTAAAGAAATCGTTTCATACATTAGATGCCGATTTTTCATGTTTTGAAAGAAATTATTTATAGAAAGTGTTTGAATTAAAATAGTGGTAGAGCTCTTCAAATACGTTCATTCACATCTAATGTTTATTTCTACTTTCTTTCATGTATAAACAATGTATGCTGAATGAATGTAAGTGTTAATTATCCTTAAGAAATTTTGTTCAAGTAATTGAAGTACTGAATTATTTCGTAAGCAAAATGTCAGTCTTTAACTGGCGTTAAGTCGATAATAATTACGCTCTTTTCAATTAACGAATTTTCTTGCATTTTAGTTTCCTTTATTGCAAAAAACCATTTTTTAAAACGGAGTTGACAGTTTACGAAAAGAAACTTCTCGAATTTCACAAAAATTATTATATTATCACAGAATCTAAAATTAGAGTTTGAAATTTATTTATTCATATTTAAATCTTCATCTGAAATATTTGAATTTGAAATATCTCAATATTATTCGAATATATGGGCACCATGCATAAACTAAAATTCTGCATTTAGGTGGCTAAAAAATCTGAAGAGCAAAGAAAGTGCTACAAGACATTTAAGTGTTCGATTGAAACTCATCTGAATAGTAAAGGTATTTTCACGCGATGTAAGTTCCACTTGCAAGTTTGCATCTTGCTTCTCCATGATTTTGAAAACATATTTGACATGTAACAGTATGCAGCAACGCATAGTATAATTTTAAACAACATAGTGAACCTGGAATTGGCCGTATCAAAGAATAGGAGGCGTTTTCAACCTCGGTGTGTATTTGGAGCACAATGTATCTCTAATGGAAAACAGAAATTCGAAAGATTCTTTATTGTAAAATTTTTACCAAAGGACAATAAATAAATTGTTTTACAAGCCTTTTAAATAGTAGAAAAGGATTAAATACAAATGATGACTTTAAAATAAGAAAACTTTACATTACCTATCTTTACCGTCTGTCCGCCACGAGAACTGTCGCCGCCAATTTATCTAGTTTATTTCGGACACTATTGAAATAGGTTATCGGAGAAATAATCCATTTCTTGTAGGGAGAAGTTCATTCAAATGTGTTCCGCCGCAAACTGGCGCAAAGAATGAAGAAACTCCGACTTCCGTTGGATTACCCCTATTCGAAATGGGGAATTCCCTAGCATAACCATTTACTATAGCGAAAGCCGTACACTAGACAATTTGGCGGCGACATTTCTCGTGGCAGACAGGCAGTACGAAGAACATAATGTTTTGGAAAGACAAATTAAATGAAACTTTGAGAAACTTCTTTTATAGTTCTGTTTTTTTTTTCTGAGTTGAATAGCAACCACTGATAAGTCCATTAAACGTAAATAAATGTAATTCTGTTACAAAATTTACAAAAATTATTTTGTGTTTATGAATTAAAATCGCGCTTTAAAAATAATCGAAACTAAAGGTTTCTTTAGTTAACCTTGCGATTTAAATTATTGAATTGAATATCCAGACCGCTGGATGATAATTTAAAAGAAAAGGGATTTTTAAAAATTGAAATATAAAAAATAGTGTTTACAATGCCACAGTAGGGTACCTCAAAAAAAATTGAGAAAACATTGCTCCCATTCTTTTCCCTATTCCTTTTGGTCCTAATAGAGAGTCTATAAAGTTTCAAAGCCTCTAAATTAACAGTAGGGTTTGCCTGTAAAGCTCTGATATTTGAAAAATGCTCTTAAAATGTAAATTTTTAAGAAATTTTATATGGTTATTAATGCGTTAAAACTGGTTTATATTTGTTCCTATGGACATGTTTAGTTAGAATATAAACACAAATAAGTATTAACTATACTCTTAACCACTTATGACATGGGAGAGAAAAGCATAAAATGATGAAAATGTGCAATAATTCAGCGTTGTTGATTTTTGCAAACACCACACCACAGTTACTGTATGTTCTCAATAACAGCTTAAAAATTTACTAAAATGTTCAAGAAGGATATAAAAATGAATGCATTGAGAAGTTAAAATCTACAATTTTATTTGAACGTTTACCATGTAACATTAAATAAAAAGATCAAATATTCATAGTTGTCAATTGTCCAAATAACTTAAGTTCTAAAAACTGTCAAATAATCTTTTGTCATTACTATAACTACTTTAAATTTTATTCAACACTGATTTCTTAAAGAAAGGAGTTTTTTTCCTACTTCCTTCAACCGACTGAAGTAGAGTTTGAGTCTATTCTTCAATTTTAGGTATCGATTGACTGAAATCATCCATTAGTGTTTTAAAGTTCTTTATAAAAGTTTTCATTTATATGAACCTGAAATTTTCTTCCCAGGCCTGAGTATTGTTTTTCAACTAGGATCCATCTTGGTTCAACAAATGAAAAATAAACCATGACTTCGGTACAACCAAACAATGCAGTTTTATTGTATGATTTAAAACAGGGAAAACGGCGACACAAGTGGAAAGTGATTTTTAATTAACTTCGTAATTCATTAAAGATTCTGCAATCTTCTTTTCAGAGTCTGCCTCTTTCTTAGAAAAAAATGTTACTGCTTCTTCTGTCAAATACCGCAAATGTCTAGTGAAAGTTGAAAGACCAGCTCTGTCAACCGCAGGTCCGTATTTCTCCTCCATGTTCAGGGACTCCCAAAGCATCTAATCAGTGACAGTAGCATGTGCAGCATTTTCTGCATTCAACCAAACCTTATTAAAACATTACAAAATTAAAATATTACAAAATTTAAAGAAGTTCCTATGATCCTAAATTTTCCATGACAGTAGAAAAAGTGCTACAGAACTTTGAAGAAATGTGTTGTATCATTAAGCTTAAAAATACATTTTTTTTGCACTCCCAACTTGAGTATTTTCCTGACAATCTTGATGTAGTGAGCAGTGGCGGCTCGTCAGTTAAAAAAAAAAGCAGTGCTCCAAAAGTTATATAGACCCAAGTTGTAGGAAATTTTGCACTGATTATTTTCGTGTCTATTAATGATATACTAAAAATTGATAGTTTTTATTAATATGCAAAAAACTAGGAAAATTTATCTTTATGTTTTCTGGCTATAACTAAAATTCCTTCCAAATGTTTGGTGGTAAATCACAGATTTGTAATAAACACCCCAAAAAAAGATGAAGAAGTAAAAATTACAACTCCTACAGATTTTGATTTAAAAATCTATTGAATGATTTGAGAAAGCGAAAAGAAGCCAAATAAGAAAGGCAAAGGCGGACGTCCCGCCAAACAGGAGCTGTGAAAATCTCTACTCGAGGGCTTCTAATTTCAAAGGAATAAAGGGTTGCTTTTTTCTTCCGACTCAGCACTCCGCGTTGCTCAGTTCTCGAATTTTGCAACTTAGTAGGGCAGAACCCTATGCAGTTCTGGTCTGTCTCTCTCTTAGTTCTTGATAGATTTTCCGGCTTCTTTAAAATTTTTTTTCACTATTTTGCCATTTTCGTTGATCAACGAACTGTCGAAGTGGAAAATGAAGCCACTTAGGATAAAAAAGAAAATTCCAGCTTTTAAAAATATTCGGGTGGGGACTGCAGCTCTGCACCCCAATGACAAGACACAAATAGTACTGAGTGGAGAAATGGGTGAGATATTTCTAGAAGATATAAAATACATGAAAAACAATAACAAGATTCTTCGGATATGAATATGTTGGGGTTTAAAAAACAATGAACCAGTTTCAAAATCTGAAGAAAATGAACCATTCCTTTGAAGAAAAAGTGAAATAAATTTGCATAATTTTTAAATATTTTTTTTGCATATATACATCTGATTCTTATTCGATTTTTTGAATTATTTATTGTAAGTAAATTTTATTGAAAGAATGAATATAGTGCAAATTTTTTTATGAATTTTTTAATGACTGAAATAAGAAATTTTAAATTTCGCAATTATAAAAATATTATTACATTTTACAGAGAAATTTATATTATTTTTACAATCGGCATGTCAAATATCATATAATTTACAAAATTTTATTTTAACCCTAATGAAAAAGTTAAATTTCGCAGTCCTGTGTTATCTCTTACAAACAAACACTGACATATTTTGGTCTAAGTGCACTGCACTATAAAGAATAAATGTATTGCATCTGACTAGGAGTCAAATATAGCCTAGAGAACGACCCCTGCAACTTCGATATCAACCAGCAATAAATTCCTTTTATGTTAAATAAAACAATCTTTTTCCCATCAAGACCATTTAAAAGTTAAAATTTTATTAACTCTTGACAACTTTTCTGCATGGAAAAAGTTGAAATTACATTTTATTTTGTACTAGGGGGCTCTGCCTCTTGCTCGCTGAAGCTCGCCAACCCTTAGGAGGATTGTTTTGCAATCCTCCGGGGTTGGCTATACAAAACCTGCTCGCTTCGCTCGTTACAATGAAGAGACTGCGTGTCCTATCACAGTTGTTGTAAAATCTTTATATATATATATATATATATATATATATATATATATTACATCCCCTTCTTGCATAGCGTTCGCTCGCTATACAGTTTTCTGTTTCTGCTAGTATTAGGAAATTATAAGTACATTAATTACAAAAAGCAAATATAATAATTTGAAATTGCATGAACTCCTAAAATTAATTTTTTATCGGTTTCTACAATTAAAATCTTCTGGTAGTACATATATATAAATGTTCGAAAAAAATTTGTATGTTAATATTTATAATTCAAAGATGATTAAAAATCAAAATTATTTTCATCAATCAGAAATCAATCATTTAAAACTTCTTGGCGTACACTTTCGACTATTTATTCAACAATTTATTTCAACACAACTTCATTCAAACAAAATTTTAAGTTTAAAACTGATAAGATTGCCTTTTTCGAATTCTTCAAAACAATTTTAAAAACATTGCTTTTCCACCAAAATCTCAAATATGCCCTATATACAATGAAATGTAGTTCAGAAAAGCTTCCCCACATACATCATTCTGATTCCAATAATTATTTAGTCAAAAAAAATATAGTGTTTTTCTCAATGTAGTCATTTGTGTTTTAAATCTCAGAAAATTCTAGTTGTCGTAGAATGTCATAACCCATCTCACAACCTTTTATATGAAAAAGGACAGTTTAAAGAAAATAATGTCTATTCAAAATTAAAACTCATAAAAATTATTTACCCTTAGCATTTTAAAATTGATTATATAGCCTTTTTCAAAATTTTAAAAAATTAATTTTTCCAGAAAAATCTTAAACATGCACTTTTTTAAACGAAATGTTGGTTCCGCACATGTAAACACGCTCACTCCAATTATTATCAAGCGAAGGAAGCTACACTGCTTTTACCTGGATAGATGGAACTCAGAAAATTTGAGAGATGAGTAAACCAATTTTTCAGAAACTTTTAGCTGAAAAGGACATTCAGTAATAAGCGCACTCAAACTTATTTCATTCAAACGATCTAACTCAAAAAAAATTTCGTTGTTTCCGAATTCAAACCAATTCAAGAGTTCCGCCGATTCAAACGTAAAAGAATCCCCAAACTTGCGAGTACCAAATTCGACCCGATTTTGCGTCCACATAAGCGTTTTATATAGAGTGACAGATGGATAAAAAAGCCAGGGATTCCCGCGCACGCTGCTGTCTTCTATGTAAATTGTATTCAACGATTCGCAAAAAACTCATTTTAAATCAATAAATCCAAAAAGTAGCGAATTTTCTAAAGAGTAAGCGATTAGCTCAACCATTTAGCGGAATGATCGGCGTCAGGGTTGACATTGGTAAACAAACTGATAGTTGCCAACAGGGAGAAAGAAATAAAGGTCCTTTTTGAACCACGCATAAGCGTTTTCTATAATATAGATGGAATTTGAAGCAACAAAGGCTTTTATCCACTTGTAATGAATTATCAGTTTCGACCGTTGCCGGTTGTAAGCAAACCAGTCATTGCAGAAAAGAAATTCACCTCTTTTTTCTGCCACATCTACTTCCGCCTTAGCGTTTTATGCAATAGAATTTTTATTCCTTGATGACAAAATTTAGCTGCAAAAATATATATAGGACGATTTCTTCCAGAACACCCGAAATTGAATTTTTAAAAGTTTAAATAATTTATTTTTAAATTATTTATTTTTGTGTTCAAAAACGATAAAAAAATTGCATTCTTATACTTTTGCATTTTAAACACAATTTTTTATATTTTAATTTCAAAAATAACTTTTCTCTGAAATTATCATCCAGCGTTCTGGATATTCAATGCAATCTATTTAAATTCGAAAGGTAACTGAAGAAACGTCTAGCTGTTATAATTTTTAAAGCGAGATTTTAATTCATAAATACAAAATAATCTTTCCATCTTTTGTAACAGGATTACAATCAATTTCGTTTAATGGACTTGTCAGTGATTGCTCTTCAACTCAGAAGAAAACCGAACTGCAAAACAAGTTTCTCAAAGCTGCAGCCCCTACTCTAAAACCCGCTATTGTCTCTCATTTCAATTTCAATTAATTTGTTTTACCAAAACATGATGATCTTCATAAAGATAGAGAGTTTAAATATTTCTGCTTTATGAGTTTTTTTCAGTATTTTATCCCTTTCTACTATTTCGAATGCTTGTAAAATGTTTTATTGTCACTCGGTAATTTCGGCTTAGTTTATTTTATTATTCCAAAACATTGTTATTCTTTAAAAAAACGAGTTTTGGAATAAATTCTGCTTTTTGAGTGTTTATTTGTATTAATCTTTTTTCTACTAATTAGAAGGCTTGAAAAAGATATTATTGTCCTTGGTAGTCATTTTATAATGATATTTGTTGAATCTCTATTTTCGAATAGAGATACATGGTGCTCCAAATACACACCGGTATTCAAAGCGCCTCCTAGTCTTTGAAATGGCCATTTCCATGTATACTTTGTTATTTCGAATTCTACTATACGTTGTTGCATTCTAGTATATGAATAATATGTTTCGAAAATCATGACGAAGTCATATGAGTTTCAATCGAACACTTAAATGTCTAGTAGCACTTTCTTTACTCTTCACATTTTTAACCCTCTGAGCGCCCAATTATTTTGCACTTTTAGCTATCAGGTTAGAAAACTTAGCTTTAAAGTAAATGAATAGATCTTTTTTGCATTTAATTATATGTCTGAAATCTTTAGAACACTCTATCCATGATTGTTTAAGAAAATGCACATATACATACGAGCTTTCCGCTTTTGAACTGAACATGAAAAACGTAAAAAGAAGTTTGCGCCGCTCAGAGAGTTAAGCCAGGATTAATGCAGTGATCTGAATGCAAAATTTTAGTTTACTCATGGTGCACATGATTTCGAATACTATTGAGACATTTCAGATTCAAATATTTCAGATGAATATTTAAATTTCATTAAATAAATTAAAAAGAAACTGCTTTTCTAACTCTCCATTTTAGATGCTATTTTAGTATTACAATTTTTATGAAATTCGTGAAGTTTCATTTCTCTTTTATTATTAGTCGAGACATTCTCTTCACACATTCTCTTTTATTATTAGTCGAGATATGAGTGTGATCAAAAATGAAATTATGCACAGTTGCTCAGTCTGAGGCAAAGCAATGAACAAATGCTCGTTAGTAACAGCTATGAATAATATTATACCACTAATTATAAAAGAATTCTTTCGGTATAAATATTCAAATTGCTTAAAGAAGGCCCCGTTGTTTATTGAACATGCTATAAAGATTGTATAAGCGTATTTCCTAGGAACTGTGCAGTAAAGAAATTAGACTTTTCAAAACTCGTGGCAGCAGGTGATAGAACGCAAAGACAAATTACCATCTAATGTATACTCGGAGCTCAACCGATGAGGTGCTTTCCAGAAATCTGTCCCATGCTGTATTGTATACACGTTTCCTTGGGCAATTTTGAAAGAATTGTAGGGAGGGTGAAGAGAATGCGACTGATTACAGTCATTCCAAAAAGGCTAGATTAGGTTAAAAGCAGTCTATTTTAGGTGTTTAAAATTTCTTTCCAGCCCCAATCTTCCAAGCAGCATTTGACTGACTTTCATTGCAAAAGTTTTTTCGTTATGATGAGGCAATACTTTATCTAATTTGAATGAGCAGATGAATTTGACTTCGAGGTATTTTGTGCTCCAATTTTCCGGATCTGGATTTTTTCACAACGTTTTGGACAGTTTTTGTTTTGATCGAAAAAATAAAAGTTTCTTTCATTATTGATTTTGTTTCGATTGCGTTGTTTC
>BGPR01026969.1:0-21110 GCA_013235015.1 Araneus ventricosus
ACAATAATATAAGTAAAATTACTAGATAATGTTCATTAAAATGCAAGTTTTTAAAATTTAAAAGCATTTATATATAAAGCTCCAAGAAAACCCTCCAAGCAGCCTAACTGGCATTTTGCATTTAACATATTCAGCTTAAAAGCAAATTAATCTTATTTATTTGTATATTTTCTTAAAATTCATTCCAGAAGTAAAATATTCTTAAAGTTTCAAAGTTTGATTACCTATTAAAAAGTACGATTTCAAAAGAGCTCATTTCTAAGACCTTAAAATTATCGATCAATATTATTGATTGCTTAGAGGGGTAATATCATTTTCAAAGGCTTACACAAATGTACTGAATAGGTAGCTTATAAAAATTATTTTATTTAAAGAAATGTCAAGACAAAATAAACTTGCAGAAGAAGAAAAGTTATTTGAAAAGAGAAACTACACTGTAACAAATTGTTTTCAGTATCTAGTCTTATATTTAAAATACTGAACTGATTATGGCTTTACCAGCGTTTTTTTTATGCATTGTTTCTTGAGACGCAGATTGCGTGCGTAATGTTAACAATTGTAAATGATTTAGATTTCAAGCTCGAAAGTTCAGTTCTTCAAATTTTGAGGACAACTCAACTTCTTTTGTAAATAGCCAAATAAATTATATTTTTAATATTACAATGGTTATTTCTTTAGTATGATGTTACAACACATATACTTTTTTTTCTAAAAGAACAGGAAGTACATCATTTAATCTACTATTGTAGCAATAAATGCTTTAATACTAAAAATATTTTAAAGTACAAAAAATTCAGATTAACAGCTAAAAGAAATGAAATAAAACCTACTCAGGGCATAACAGAAACAGGCAGTATTTCACAGTGCCATCTGAAACAATTCCAATCTGTCTTCTTTTATTAGCTCGGATTTGAAGGGAAAATTCTATTATCTAAGGATATTAAAGAAGTAGAAATTAAATTTCATAAGCTGACTTTTTACAAAGAAAGTACTGAAATATATTAATACTAAATCAACAAGCAAATAAAGCAAATTTCAGGAAGACTGCCTTTTATGTATCAAGAATGCTCTTATAATTAATCAGCTGATTAACAATGCAAAATATTGCATCCAGAATTGCAACAAAAGTACATATTAACGAACAACTGAACAAAATGATTTCAAGTCAAAATTTTAACATGAAGACATATATCTTAGTAAAATTCTAACTCGTTAAATAAATTTCATGAAAAATAGCATGTTGAACTTTTTTTTAGCATTAATACAACAAGGCAAAAAAACTCTAAAAAAAAGTTCTCTAGTATTCTATACTTATAAAAGACAATGTTTGCGTGTGTGTGCGATGTCCAGACGAATCTATAGCACTTACAGCCATGAAATTTTGCACACAGATAGTCGTAATGGTGACTCAATGCACCTTGAAGCCGGAATTTTAAAATTTTATCTAGAATTTTTTTTTATTTAACGTTTTGTGTTGCTTCGAGTCATTTTTGGCACGTTTATGGCTGTAGTATCTTTTCTAATAATCGTTGAAAAACAATCAATGCACCATCGGATAGAACAAACAATTTGTGTTCTAATAAAGTTTGTTTTGAATTTTTAACATAAGTTACTGAATTTTAAGAAATTTTTAAATAATAGTCACTTTTCATTTATATTTTTAACTTTCAATTGTTGTTTTCTTGCATCCAACGTTCTAATAACGCTATCATTTTCAATTTTTTTTAGGTATAAAAAGGATTATTTATCCCTGTTTTAAAACAAGAATGGTTAAAATATCTTTTTTCTCCGATTTTCTATGAATTCTTTTATTGATCAGTACAAAACATTTTCTCTCGCATATCCGAATTGACAAAGCTTTCGTCCGACCCATGGTTAGTCTGAGTTCCCAGAATGCATTTCAACCATCCGATTGGCTGGCGGTATCAAGCAAAGTCGCAACAGACTCTTGATCATTTTATTGGATCAACTAATCTCAATTACTTCATTTTACTGATCAAAGGTTCATTTGATGTGTTTCATATGTTTGATAGTCGCACATACATGCTGATATCTTTCACAGAGAAAGAGTACCAGAGGTCTCACTCGGGAGTTTGGTCAACTTTCGCAGCGCCACCTAAGCGTTACAGCCGTATTTGTGCGAACTACAAACCACAACACGGTGCCATATTGTATATCGAACTGAAAGCAACCCACAGAGAAGTAGAATCTCTTTCTCTGTGAAGCAACCGAAACGCCGCCATGTTCGGTTGCCGGTTTAATTCTTGCTGCTCCTTGCCACATTTCCCAGATTATTTATTATAATCGTTACCCAATCGTTATATACCCAATACTTCATTTAGAATCGTGTGAAATTCCAGTTTTTTCAACTCATTTGCCTACTTTCCTATTCAAGATTCCTGGAGATGAGAACGGTAAGTTTAAAATATGTTACAAAATTTTTATGAGATGTTATTTAAATAACTGAAAAACTTATAATATTTAAAATACTTATTTTCAGCTTTTGTATATGAAATAATAAAATTTTGTATACTTTTGTGCAGTTGCTGAAGTATATTAAAATGCCTATCATATGGAATAATCTGACAAAAATGTGCATGAATTCTTGATAGATTTATTGGAACATAGTATGACTTGGTAATTAAAATAATTTTCAAAGATATTAATGGAACCTTTGCTTATTACTCTCAGAAAAACTTTTTATAATTATTGTTATGATGTATTGTGAACTGTAAAAGTAATTTACAAGTTAAAATTCTTTTATCAGTAATTTAATATTGAAATACAGCTGAAAATCATAATACATTTATAATTATATTGTGGATATTAAAGGATAAAATTTTGTAGCATTTTTAGCTTATTTTGATTTTGGAGGGGAAAGTGTTGTTTGCATTTTTATAGTATGAAAATTGTTGATGTTATTTGTGCTCTAAGTTGAAGTAATATTGAGATGTGTATTTACTATGTGTAGTTATATCCGAAGCAAGCTTTTTTAGAAATGCCTACCTTGAAATAGAATAAATGTACTAATTAAATATCTCTAGTCTGTTTAATGTTTATACTTTATTATTACTACATATACTGCTGCTAGTATCTTAGAAATAATTCAGTATCTTAGTATAGCATCCTTATTCAAATTTCTATTCCCTTTTAAGAAGATTCTTATTTTTATTAGTATTTATTTTTAACATGCGTTTTCCAGAGAAAAATTAAAATATTCATTCTTATTTGTGTAAATAAAATGTAGGAAATTTGTTTAATAAGCATATTAGCCAATACTAGTTTAGTAAAGTTATCAAAATATTTTGATCTGTTTTATTTAACGTCATATAAGAAAATTAATTGTTAATGGCTGAAGGTGGATATTTTATTCATGTATTACAATAAAGTGGAGTCTTTAATAAAAATGAATTGGTTTGTGTTATATAAATGGAATCTACTAGAAATTTGTTTCTTTTTTCAGGCAGTCTGTCAATGTTGGAGCTGTTTTGTCTTCAGGATGGCTGGTCATATGAAATGCACCAAGATTTTCTAGAAATTTGTCTGAAAATGAGAAGAACTCGCATATTAGGTTTAGATGAACTTGTCTCATATGATCCTGTTGATCATGGTTTGAATACATGCGCAAAAAGTTTCTAGTTAATTTGACAAGATAAATTTTGGAACTTTTCTGTGTATCTTACAATGAGTCAGTTTCTAAGTTATCGTTACACTCTTTATGCTAACAAAATTTTATTTTAAAAAATTCCCTTCTTTTATCTTTTCAAATGGCTACAATTTTTTATAAATGCCAAATTCATGATGTATATACCTTATCCAACTTCAGTTCCTTTGGAAAAAAAAATTATTTTGTGTTATAAGCTCTGTGGTCTCAGATAATTAAAAAATGATTGTTGATATATTTTATTATTAAATAAATTGTTTTTCTTGAATAAAGTACTTCTAAGTATTTAAACTAGCATTGTGTATATTAAAAAAAGAAGTACAGATACAAGATTAATACTACTTTAAATTTTCATACCAAATTTCCTGTCAATTGTTTCATTCATATAAAGGTGGTCCAAGACTTGTAGATACATAAATTTAAATCAATTTAACCATTTTTTTTTTATCTCGGATATATAAATTATGTGTTTTATTGATTGCATTAATTATAAATGTAGTGGTCTAAGATAATTAAAAAATGATTGTTGATATATTTTATTTTTAAATATCCTGAAAATTGTTTTTGTTGTATAAAGTATTTCTAAATATTTAAAAATTAGCATTGTGTATATTTAAAAAAAGTCCCACAGATATGAGATTAATACTCCTTTAAATTTTCATACCAAATTTCCTGTCGGTTGTTTTATTCATTCATACAAAGGTAGTCAATTTTATCATTTTTTTTTATTTAAGGTGTGTTTATGTGTTTCATTGATTTTATTAATTATAAATAATGAAACTTACAGGATGCGTATGAATTTTTCCACACAATTGTATTGAATGTCAAAAGCTAATGGTAGATGAGACTAAAATTTTAGAAAATCCTACAGTTTTTTGGATTTTAAAGAATATGATATCAGTAAATAATCTGACTTAAAGTAGCCAACAAATAATTTGTTTCAATATTTTGTCAATTATCATGAATGTTTTGAGTCTAATTTTAATTTATGTTTGCAAAGAAATAGTATCGCCAAAAAATTCAACGTTGTCTTAAGCAATGTAAATATAGAGGTTTTTTAATGATAACCTGGAACACAAAGAGGAAACACAATTTTTTTTTTTATTTCCTCTGTAGTTCGAATTATGAACCATGATTTCAAATCCAACACAAGTTCTAAAAATAAGTTAAAATATGTTCCCCATTTTTTTTATGTTATTATATTTCAGCTTCCAAATGTTTTTGAAACAAAATTTCTATGTTTAATCAAAAATCATAATTTCATAATAGAACACACCAATGCTAGGTAGAATGTTGAGATGCATCGGGAGTTTTAACTCCTGATGGGGCCACCCTAGGTGCTAAGTTCATTCAATTAATGTCTAGCTATTGGTTTTTTTTTTTATAACACTTTCGTATTTTGAATATTTTTATACTATATATAACAATTAACTCTGGTTTCTAGGCAGTATTTGCTATAAATGTTATGTTTTGTAACTTATTATGCTTGTTCAATAAAATGTGACATTGTTTTAAGTATTTTGTATTTATTATAGCATCTTGTTCCATAACCATATAAAGGTATTTAATTTTTTGTGGGAGGAGGTTGGAAAAATTCTGAAAAATTATCTTCACAAATGAATTTTCTCTGTGAAAATTACATTCTACCAATATTTCTTTATCTTGAAGATTTAATGTGCATTTATTAAAAACTGTTGAAGTTTTAAAATATTCTGAAAGCGATAGTACAATAGTTACTAAAGCAACAAATGTAATTTCTTGCCAAGTTTAAGAAAATTGCAAGTGAATTAATTACGTATATTCTATCAATTTTAGTATCTTGAATAATAATGAATGTGAATTTATTAAAAATTAATTTATTGTTGAAGTTTAAACATATTCCGAAAGAAGTAGTATAGTGATAACACATTAAAATCAAATTTTAGGTTTAAAAAATTCACAAATGAATTTTCTTTATGGAAATTAAATTCTATTAGTTTTTAAATCCTGAACAAGAATGAATGTGTATTCATTAAAAATTATTGATTGTTTAAGTTTCAAAATATTTTGAAAGAAATAGTATAATATTTACTAAAACAACAAATTTAATTTCCTGCAGAGTGTAAGAAAATCACAAGTGAATTTCTTTTAATGAAATTATATTTTATCAATTTTTGTATCTTGAATAATATTGAAGGGAATTTATGAAAAATTAATTTCCTATTTGTTTAAAAAAATTTATGATCTGAAAGAACTTCTCTTCAAAAAAGGATAAATGAAATTATTAATATGACAAAAACTTTAATCTTCTTAAATTATACATTCACACGCTATAAATTATTGGTACCCTAGGAAACAGGCAAATTTTTTAATGTTTTGAATGATATTCCAAATTTACTTTTAATTTCTGTATTAAAGAAAAAGTCAATTTAGTGAGAGATTTAAAATAATTATATAAACAATAATAAATGGCATTATTATTAAAACAATAACATTTTTAAATTAATATGTATAAAAAAATTAACTATTCATAAATTTAATAATCGAAAAACGAGTTGAAAATCCAATAAATACCTAATTATTGTTTATATCGTTGTCATGATGATAGGAAACGGCTTCGTTTCCTCTCGCGTCACTATGACGTCACGGTGACGTATTCCGGTTAGTTCCACTGTAACGCATTGGTGGCGTACTGTCTATGTGAAGCGTAATGTTAAAAAAGTTGCCATTAGGGTCTATGGGAGTGAGACCTCTGATTCTACTTCTCTGTGATATCTTTAGTTAAAAGAAAGTTCCTGCATGTACTTTAACTAAAAATCGACGGCGAAATCAATAATATATATATGTTTTAATTTCGTTTTCAAAACTTAGGGCTTTTTTATTTTGTTGAAGTCATTATACCATGGGCAACGCCGTGTGCGTACTGCTAGTCATTTATATTATGAATGCAATGAATTTTGAACATTTTGCAAAATATTTGTTTAAAAGATACAGCTAAATCATTTCCTCACTTATCCAAACAACAGATGCATGATTTGGTCATAAACATTGGCCGCCTTAGGTTTGAATTCTTATTTCTAAAATACAGAATATATATATATAAAATCAAACTAAATAATTACCATTTTTCTGCTTTTAATAAGGTCCTCTTCATATCGTGTACTCTCATATTGCTGTTCCAGATGGCGTACAAGTATATTGAATATTTCTATGCAATGGCCTGGTTTTGAGTCAAACAATTTTTTCTGTAAGATTGAATACAATTTTAGCAAAAATCAATTGAATAAAAAGGACTTCTGAATTTTCAAATAAGTGTTGAAGATCTCTAAAGGACATAATTTCACAATTATACAAAATTTACTGATACTTTTAACTTCGAATTCAAACAAACAGGTTTTGTTGCCTTCCATACTTTTAATGTTTTATCAACTAAATGGCAATTTTTAGTAACTTAAATATATATACACCAACAATTTACAGGAAACAAAATTAAATAATTGTATACTTTTTAAAGGATTATTCTGTGACACATTATCCAATGTGACATCTAAATATTTTAAATTTCCTATACCATATAGAGTCAAATGCTTCAATTCAGTTTCATCTACTTGTCATGGAAAACTTTAATCGTAATTTTTCAAAATTAAAAAAAAAATTGTTAATAAAAGTGAAATTTATCGAAATCGTGTAAAGGGAACAAAATTAAAATTTAATTTTTGGATTACAATAGAAACATAAATTATATCTTTATCAATGAAATACAAGTATTCTGAAAGGCATCGTTTACTCAGTTAAGTTCAAGCAAATAGGCTATATAATTATTATAATATCACTGATTTAAAGAAAAAAATCATCTGTAAACAGCTGAGGGAATTAAATAAATAAATATCAGGTATTTTTTAAATAGTTAAAATGATAAATATTTTATTATCTCCGGAAAACTATTTTATTTGCAAATGTTGGTCAAAAAGTAATGCACAATTCATGGCAACTTGATAATGGTAAGCACTACAGAAATTGAAATTTTGTAGGTAGAAGCATTAGTCCTCTGATTTTTTTTTATGTAGCTTATATGATACATTTGCTTCAATGCAGTCATCTTTGTTACCATGTTGCAGATGCACATTCAGGAATGGCACTAGAGTTTGCCCGATGGGGGGTGGGGGGGTGGCACAACCTGGTGTATGGGGCGATGAGTGTAATGAAATTGCTCTCAAATTTTTGCCAGATTATTATTTATCAACTACAATTGAGTACCCTGGACAAAAATTTTCCTCAACGGGGGGGGGGGGGGGCCGGGCCCCCCCGGGCCCCCCTGGTGCCCCCCGTGTGTACATTCATAAAACTCTTAATGTTGATTATTAGATCTCCATTTCACACAGGCAATGAGCTTGTTATTATCTTGAAACAGTTCCCTATGCTCATAAGCCTTCAGTCATCCAAACAGACAGAAATCAGATGACTCTAGATGATACTATATGGGAGTTGTGGCACTAATGTCCATCTCAATTGGCCAATCTTTTGGACTATCAATGAGTGTAGTTTGTGGTTCTGCATTATTGTGATGCAATTTGATATCTATTGCATGTAACTCTGATGCTTTTGTTTGCAAGATACACTGCAGCTTGTCCATGGGTGAAAGATAGTACTATTTGGTAATGATCATTCCATATTTGAGAGTCTATAAAAATAACCCCCCCCCCCCCCCCAAAAAAAAAAGAATGTTTATCCTGAATGCTTCCATTCAGGATCTCCCTAAAGGGATTTGGTTACTGCATTTTGACACAGTAGGGTGTTACATTGATCAGCCCTGGTGTCTTACCAGCAATAACAAGAAATAAAAATACAATAAAAAGGTATAAGTGAAGTGGCGAAGAATCAATGCTTCTTTCAACAAAATTTCCTTTCTCTAGTGCTTATCATTATCGAGCTCCAGTGGACTGTGCATTACTTTTTGATTGATATTTGTATTTACAAATAACGAAGTTTTAGCTCTAAAAATTTGCTTTTAATGAATTTGCAAAACTAAGCTCCTATCTATAATAATCTATATGAAACAAAATGAACAATTATGCTCCTAACATTTAATCAGAAAGACCTGTGAGGGAGATTGGTAATGGAGTAAAACTTACCAAGTCTTGGTAATGGAGTAAAACTTACCAAGTCTAACAGATTTTAGAAAAACTAATAAAAAGTTACAAGTTAATAGATAAGGCTGTATTTTTCATGATATAAACTTTTTCATATGGTTCATTAAAGGTATCTGATTTTTTTTTCTTTCAATATGTAATTTATTGTTAAGCAATAACTAAATATTGCAATACATAAAACCTTCCATTTTTAGAAGCATGTAAAACTGAGAAACAAAAAGTTTCAAAGTGTTTATAACTTTGGCTGTCACCTAACCTTGTTTAACTAGAAATGAACAATCTGTAAATAAATTAGAGGGAAAAAAAATATATTTATTTGATGTGTAATGAAATAAAAAATTAAAACAAAATGCCTACTTTAAATACATGTATTAGACCCTCAACAGCAGCAACAACATCCGAGCAAGATTGAATTTCATTGTCATTGGACTTGATAGTGTCCAGCACATGCTTCAGAATCTATATAAAAGAAGGATTGCTTTAAAAATTTATACTCATAATACAGCACTTAAAAGCAACAAACATATTGGTATTTGGAAAAAATAATCAAAATACATTAAGAACAACTATACAAAATATAATGATACCTTTTCAATTATTTCCAGGATTTCAAAAAAACAAGGACTATCAGTATCTGCCATATTGATTAAAAGTTGTACAGCCTCTTTTCTCACACTAACATCAAGTACAGAGACTGTATGTGTCAGCTGCTGTAGAATAATCTGATCAATCAAGTCATCCTGAAAAAACAATAGGCTAGGTTAAATAAATCAGTTTATAGTTTGAAAAAAAATTTAAGCACCTTAGGATATTCATTAAAATTCATTCAACAATATAAACTATTATTATAATTATATTATACCCTGCGACCTGTGGAAGGCCTTACACCCTCTTGGGTAGGCGGGTTGTAAATAAATAAATATTATAATTATACTATAAATTTAAATGAAAGTACTGTAACTTTAAATCAAAAAATGCGGCAAACCTCAAAGTAACAAAGAGTTTTCAGTCGCACACGTTCAATGAACCTCACAGTTTCAAGTTGTACAGCAGGTCGGCTTTCATTTCTAAAAAAAGCAAAATTTAAGTTTAATTTACTTCTTTATTGCTATTTAAAAAAGCACACAAAATTTTAAAGTCACACAATTTGAAACCGATTGACTTAGATGTAAAACCAAAAACTGTTAATAATTCTCAGATAATAATCAACAGATATATAATCAGTTACTATTTTCACCTTTTATTTGACAGTTTTCTGTTTACAGATTCCACAAAACTTTTGGTGAAATAAAATATGAAAGCAAAATGTATTAGGATATTAACTCAGCTTTCAAAAATGAAAGGGAAGCACACAATTAAATATTTGTTTAAATAATTAAAACGGTTGGAATTGCGTTGGAACAAAGAAAAGTATTGTTGTAAATTATACCAAAAAAAAAATTTAAAAATTTATTAAAATTAGAGAAAATATTGTATGGCAACTTTTTCATTTAAAACAAACTTTTAGACATTTAAAATAAATTTCATTAGAATGGAAATTGTTTGTTCTTTTTTAGGTGTATTTATTTTCTTGCTACAATTATTAGTAGAATGCAATGGAGAAATGAGTACGAAAAATTATAAAAAATATTAAATCAAAAGTTTTCTAGATTGAATTTTAAAATTCTGGCTTTGAAGTGCATTGAGTCATCATTAGGACTACCTGTGTGCCAATTTTCAAGGCTGTAAGTGCAATATTTTTAGTCTAAACATTGCACATACACACAAACATTTCCTTTTATATATATATAGACTAGCAGTACCAACAAGGCTTTGCCCATGACATGAAGATACAAAAAGAAAGGATGTCTAAAAGTTCACAAATATTCTTAAAAAATAATAGCTTTTTTAATTTTGTAATGCGAATTATTATTTATGTTATTACATATGCAGATATACAATTAATCATAAAGTTTAATTTTTTAAAATCTCTGGTTATTAAAGAACTATAATTATTTAAAAATTCCAGTCATTTTCACTTGGTTAATTATAGAGAATAATCAATAAGTTACACATTTTACATGTTACACTGAATCCAGGATTCACATGTATTTGACAACTAGTTGATACTTACTTAAAAAATTTTTCTATCAGTTCAGTGAAATCAGGAATGAAATCTGGATTATAAACTTTTAGTTTCTTCTCTTTAAAAGCAATTAGCTTCAAGATGGATTGGACCTAGAATAAATTATTCAACATTTTATAGAAAAAACTAACTTGCCTATATTTTAACACAGTTTCTTTTCTCAGATGAACAAAAAGACATATTAAAATTAAGAAAATAATCTCCTAATTTTAGAAATTCAATTAAAATCTATTAAATGTTTTATGTCAAAAGATGCTGCACATGGAACATCTGATTAATATTAAAAACAGAATACAGTATGAATTCTTTAAATCGTTAAGTTAAGAAATATTTAATATATTATTAATATTTGCATGAGATATGTTATTTACGAAAAAGGAGTTAAATAGCTAAGATTTTACAAGACGGAAAATAAAGATTAACTTTTCATTTCATTAAAGAGTCTGCACTTCAAAAATAATTTATTTAAGCAAAATCTCAAACAGATGAAAGGAAATTACATTTCGAAACTCAGAAGACTGATAAACAATCTTATATAAGCTTTCATAAGACTGCTCAGGACATTTTTCTTCAGCAGCGTTGATGAAATCATGCAGTGATTTTGTATAAGTTGAAAGTGGAGGAGTTGTGCTATGAAACTAAAAAGAAGAACATTTTTATATTAATAAATGGGAAATATGTTTAAAGAATGGAATTATTATTATAAAATTCAACTTACTTCAGGACAAAGCAGAATTTTTTCTACAACTTCTAGCATTGCATCCCAGATTAGGCTTCTATGTGTAAGCTCATCACCATGTTCCATAAGTAATTTATTTAGAGCTAAGATAACCTCATAGGCTACAATCTTATCCTTTCTACCAACAGCCTTTAAAAAAATTAATGGACTTCATAAAAAATTATTTCAAAAATTATTCTGTCGTAACTTTACATAAATAATCTGAGTTTTGAAAAACCTCAACATTGAAAATTTTTTTTAAATTATTTCATTAATAACTTTAAAAGGAAGTTTTAAAATTCAAATCTACGTTTTAGATGCTAAAGAAGTAAAGTTTTACAAAAATACTGTTTTCTTTAGAAAACCAAATCACTATAATCATGATATTTTTAATTTGTTTTTAATGTATTGTATCACATTATTAAGACAATTTTTTTAAAAAAACTGTTAATTTTCTATGATTTAAATTAAAAACAATGTGAAATCAAAAAAGAATAATTTAACTTTGAAATAGTATGATTGTTGAATAAAATTAATATGTATTCAAATTTAATACAAATCATCATAATTCAATAATACCTTTAAAAATGATGGTATGATTGTAGATGGAGGATGTGTTAAAGTTTGCACTTTATTAGGCCCCCATAATGCATTGCCAATAAAGTAAACAGCACCACGAACAATTCTTGAATCTGGATGATGAACACTGCAACACAAAAACAAATATTTGTAACTATTTTTCTACATTTACATACAATTTTTTTTTAATATCAATACAAAATTATAAAGATATATACTTACACATCTTGAAGGATGACACACAGATAATGTATAACAGTATGGCCAATATTTGTTCCCATTAGATTGCGCATTTGCTAAATTAAAATATATATATTTTTAAAAATCTCACTACTGAAAGATATCTAAAAATAACAGCAAAATTCCTAGATTTTTTAAAGGTATTTCAACATAACTAAATTATTATTATCTATTTCTCAAATACCAATATCCAAGAAGGGATTTAAACTGCATATATAATTTTGCATGAACATTTTTTTCCATTTAAAAAAATATTTTTCTCAATTGAAAAAACTAAAGACCTGACCTATTGGTACAGAAACAAATATTGAAAGACTTTAAAACAAAAGATATACCTACTGAAAACTAAGAATAATTATAAAGCAATTTTACTTGACTTTTCCCATTTAAAAAATTTGCATTTTATGGGAATGGCATTTATAATTAGAATAGTATTAAAACAACTATTAAGACACTACTAAAACCAGTGGTTATATATTTCCATTAAATGAAATTTATTTAAAGACTAAAGCCTAAATTTTTGCTCGAGTATAAAAATAAAATAAAGAACTTTCTGAAAAAGAAACTCAAAATATTTAAATTATACATTACATTATGATATTATTCAGAGTATTACAAATTTTTTAAAAATAAAGAATAATATAAGATTTCCAAAAAAAAGTCTGTCTAGGAATTTGATTGCATATTTGGTGCTATAAGACATATTGGGTTTGAAGTAGAAAAACTTGCACATTTTGGAGCAAATGATATATTGCAAATATATTTAAGTTTATAATTATATAATTTATTTGAAATTATGCAACATTTCAATATCAGTGGTACCTTGTTAGTGAATGGTATTCAGTTATGTTACTGCACAACAGGTGTAGACATAATTTAACTTTTTGTTGTTTAAAATTGTTTTTCAACGACAGCAAAAAAGTTAAACTGCGCAAAGATACATAAAAATATCTGTGAAGTATAAGAAGTGGACATCACAGATGAATGAGCAGTTAGGAGCAAAAAAGATGAAAAGTTCAGCTTAAATGGTGCCAATTATTGTCATCAACCTTCTTCAATGGATGAGCTCTTGAAACAGCAAACTATACCTAGGGACGGGGAACTTTTTTGCACTGAAAGGCCTCATTAAATTTTGGCAGTTGGGCAAAAGGCCGCATGAGCAGAACAAAGGTTATTGTTCTATAATTATTATTATATTACAGGCAAGTATATTATTTCAATGCAAACTGTAAACGACTGGTAAGGCCAGATAAGAAACTCAAAAAAGCCACAGGTTCCCCACCCCTGAACTATACTAAACTTACCACTGATAAATCAAGAGTAGCTTGAATTTAATAGCATAAATTAAATACTCATAAACATGCTAATAGACTGAAACATAAAAAGAGTGAAAAAAAAAAAGACTGAATGGGTCAGTACTACATGTGGAGTATGCAAATAAGCAGCAATAAATACAAATACCATGTGAAAGGATATGAAAAATGCATTTCATACAACAGTACATAACAGACATGACACAGGCTTGGAACAAAAAAAGCTGAATTTCATAAATACGGAATCGTATCAAACATAAACACCGAGAAGTAAAATAAGTATGATAAGTAAGATTGAATAATAAATGAATAAATTTATACAAAAAGTGCTCGAAATATTAAAAATATTGTAGAATTATTATTTAAAAGAAAATTAATGGGTGAAAAATGAATTACGTATAAAGTTTTGTTAAAATAAAAACTAAGGTAAAAATTATCTCACTAAAAATATGGCCATGTAAAAACTTTTTTTGATTATACATAATTATTAAGACTTTCGTTTCTCATTTTTTGAGCTAACAGTTCAAGCTTTCTTTTATGCTTCAGTCTGCTATTTTCCTTTATTTTCTAAATTTTACTATCTTTCTTTGATTGCGCTTTTCTTTATTTTTTTCTCATACCTATTTTCTTACTATCAAGTTCCTCCTAGTACCATTTGCCTGATGACCTTAAATTTTTGCACGTTATTATCAATAGCATTACGCAAAAAATCTTTTTTCTAAAATATTCAAAAGCAGACTACTTTTGCTCATCATTTTGTATTTAACATTTTAAATTGAAGAATACGTTTCAATATACATTCTTTCTGATCTTTTATCGATAAAATTCGAGATTAATTTGAATGTGTACACGGCGCACTGTTTTTGTTTGCGTGCTATTCACGTTTTTTGTGAGCATAACCCCTCCCCTCCCAACTCTTTACCAAAACTTTTAATGCAGATTTACATCGATCCCAAGAATGACAAAATTCGATACCGGAAACGCCGAAATCCGCGTTTCCGCACAAATATGTCATGTCTGTGTTGATAGACAAACGTTAAGGAACGAAAACGACAAAAATGAAATCGAAATAACTAACAAAAATGAAGAAAAGAATGTTAAAAAGAACGAAAAATAAAATGGCTTCCTTCACGGAGAGCTTTTTTCTCACGAAATTCGGATCGAAAGAAATACGTGGGTGATTTTCTATCCAATCAGAATTCATAGAACGAAAGATAATTGGATGAAACGAGAAAGAAAAGAATACAACCTTCAGGCATTCCTCCCAATGCTAAACTTTGACCCCAAAATGCCGATACATAACTCAGACGCTGAACGGCTTTCAGCAGGATTATGCAATATCTTATGAATTCGAAACTCTTTCGCTTTAGAGCCATTTTTCACACGGCGTACAGTTTTTGTTTGCATGAGCAACCCCTCCCCCCCCCCAACACTTTAACAAAATTTTAATGCAGATTTGCATCGATCCCAAGAATGATAAAATTCGATGCCGAAAAAGCGGAATTCCGCGTTTCCGCGGAAATGTGTCATGTCTGTACATAAACATCAAAACAATAGTTTTTCAAATTAAAGGTATTAGGAAAAGGAATACTATAACCATATTACCTTCCAGCTGATTGAGACAAACTTTTCAAGGTTCACAGTAATGCATAAAGTGCAAATAAATAAATGTAAAGCTGTTTTTGGAAGATGACTGTACAATAAAATCGCATCTAATACAGACAGACTTTCCTATGGGAAAAAAAAAAATGAAAATCTTCATTATATCACCAATTATAAAAAATTTATTTATGAAAAGTCAATTATTTTATACAGTTGATAAATAATTGATTTTCAAAAATTTTAATCTATAAATAAAATTTTTTGAATTCCTTAAGTAAAAATAAAATGGCACAATAATTTGAAACAAAGGAAAGTGTTAATGCTAATGTCAAAAACAGATACAAAAGAAAACAATGAAGGCATAACAGCAATCATTGCATTTAAATTTTTATTAATTTTATACCTGAACATCTTCATCTCTTTTTGAATAAGAGCACAGCTTATTTATGTGTCTGAAAAATACAAAGCAATGAAATAACTGCATATAAATTAAAAGAACATTTAAATCAGAAAAATTATAAATACTTACCTAATAAAGCTTTCAATCATATCATCATCAAGATAAGCTGCATTGTATTTTATCACATTAAAAACAAAGGCAAGAAATTCTGCTTCTCTTCCAGCAGCAACAAAATCGGGAAGCAATGTTAAAAGGAAAGGTCCTGTAAAATTGGAAATGTTAAGTATTGGGAGAAAGATCAAATCCACAAAGGTTACTCTTCAGTAAGAGATTTTCTTTATTGAGAAAGCAGTATGACCTTAACGGCCTGATGTTTGAAATTATAGTATGGTCACAAGACAAGCATTTAGAAAAATAGACAAAAATATTGCATAGTAACATTCACAATAATAACAACATGCATTTGATCAGCTATATATGTTCGGAAATTATTTACTAGCCATATACAGAAAATGTATCTCTAAATTTCCATAAAATATAAACAGGAAATTCAATAAATTAGAATAGATGGTTTTTTTTTTTTTTTTTTTTTTTTGCAAATGCAAATTTCAGACAAAAAAATGCAAATATAATGGATAGAGATGTATGAAAGAAAATATGGAATGTGAACCCAAAACAAAAAGAGAAAAAAAAGTGAATAAAAGCATTAACATGAAAATGAGTAGAAATAGCATCAAAAATCATTATAATGGGGAAAAAATATATAAAAAATGCTGGAAGAAGTACATTGGAACTATTTAACTTTTGCTATTAAAGCAACCTAAACTTCCTTTATTCAGAATTTGTTTTCATTTATAAGTTGAACTGTATTATTTTTTATTTACTTTTTGATATTTCACATTACTCGTACTTTTATTTTTAACATTTCTTACTAAAATTTTCAACTCTTTCCTTTATAATTGTTATTTTATAGTACACTAGCAGTACGCGCACAGTGTTGCCCATGGAATCAGGACTTCAACAAAATGAGAAAAAAAAAAAAAAAAACCCGCCCACAATGACATGAAAAAGTTTTGAAAACAAAATCAAAACAAAAGATACACATTATTGATTTTCCCGCTTATTTTTTTCCGCGATAAACAATATTAAAAAATTGCACTGTGAAAATTATTATACTGCAAGCAAAGTATGCGAGATGAATAAATATGTTAAGATACTGCCGAAAATAATAATCAGTCACCCAATTCAAGGTTATGACGTCACCTCACCTTCAACCAATCACATAGCCAGCTGCATTCCGAAAAGTGTCATGGGAGAAAATTAGCTCGAGAAAATAACTTTCATCTGCCCAGGAAAAAATTAATTAAAAAAAAAACGGGAAAAGATATTTTAACCACTCTTGTTTTAAATCCGACAGAACTGTTCTAGTTATAAGATGAAAAAAAATTGAAAATAATAGTGTTATTAGAAGGTCGGATGCAACAAATTTAAAAACAAAAATAACATTCCGATGCCAAAACTGACTGTTTTTTAAAAAATTTCTCAAAATTCAGTAAATTACGTTAGAAATTCAAAACTAACTTCATTAGAACGGAAATTGCGTCCTCTTTCCGATAGTGTATCTATTTTTGTCGTACAATTATTCGAAACCATTCTACCGAGAAATTAGTGCGAAAAATTAATCAAAACAACACAAAACATTAAATAAAAAATTGCCCATGGAATCAGGACTTCAACAAAATGAAAAAAACACAAAATGACACGAAAAAGTTTTGAAATCAAAACAAAAGATACAAATTATTGGTTTTCCCGTTTATTTTTCTTCGTGATAATGACATTTGACAGTACAGAGTAAATAATAAACTGATATTTTCAATTTTTTTTTTAGGATTTAAAAGATTGATTCCTATAAACCAGGTAAAATGTTAAAGAATGAAAACCAAATGAAATCTTAAACGATTTCAAATGGAACAATACACCTCGAAAGATACAGACAAACATAATTTATAGTATTTAGATAAATCCAAAATGAATCACAGAAGAAAAGAAAAAGAGAGATTAAATCTTTTACTTTAGATTTAAACTTTGAAGCTATATTATGTAAATAGCTCCTTGAAATCATATTTCATTTTTTCTAGTCTTCTCTAACTCAAGATATGAGCCTTTTGATTTGATTTGAAAAAGGTTTTTTTGGGATTTTCAGCTACAAAGGATATTATCCCTTATTCATTCCAAAGTTCTTTTCAATCCGTAATCAAAAAAGAAGGAAAAATCATCATTGGTCTAGAACTATAGCCTATTTGATTCGGTCAAGACAAAAAAAAATGGCGCCCTCCTAGAAGGACTTCCAAATTCTTTTTTTTTTTTATATCAGCCGTATACTGGACTGCCAAACAAATTAAAAGAATAATCTGTCAACGCGAAGCAAAGGGGTTATGTCGTACACGTGATTTCGACGAAATGCATGTTGGGAAAATACGTCACACGACCTTGATTAGAACCGATTGAAGAACCGTAAAGAGAATTTTGAGTCGAAAATGTTTTAATACTTCAGAAAAAAAACAATTAAAATTCAACCAACTGTTCAATTTTAACCATGTTTGTCTTAAATCATGGAGAAATGTTATGTTTATTACTTCAACAAATTTCAAATTGATAATAAAATTAGAACGGCAGATGCAAAAAATTGAAATTCCAACAAAGTTTTTTAGGCTTCACCGACTATTTTTAAAAATTTTTTCAAAATTCAGTAAATTACGTTAGAAATTCAAAACTAACTTCATTACAATGGAAATCGTGTGATCTTTCCGATGGTGTATCTATTTTTGTCGTACAGTTATCCAAAACCATGCTATTGAGAAATTAGTGCAAAAAATCACCCAAAACACAAAACATTAAATAAAAAATTTTCTAAATTAAATTTTAAAATTTCGGCTTTGAGGTGCATTGAGTCACCATTACGACTACCTGTGTGCCAAATTTCATGACTGTAAGTGCGATAGATTCGTCTGGACATTGCACGCAGACACACACACACAAACAAACATTGCCTTTTATAAGTATAGATAGATTTAATATAAAATAGTAACTGCAAAAAGAAAAAGAGAATTTAAATAACAATAACAAAATTAATAAAGTGCAATATTTTTAAATATAAGTTTAAAGTATCAAAAAGGAAAAAATTAATTAGGAATTAATGCAGCAAACATAATAAATGGAGAAAAATATGAAAAAAGAAACTAGCAAGGTATTGTAAATCTTTGAAGTATTTACACAGGATATTTTAGTACTTCTGAAAGGAGCATATTGCTTTGATAAATCACAATAATACAGCTATAAAAGGTTGAAAACAATGGATGGCAATGACTGCAGTCCGAGGATTATCATAGCAAGTGTACTGGCTTAATGGTACCTTCAGAAGAGAGTGGTGGATCTGGTTTCTCTGTTGTTCATAATTAAGGTATGCTTCACATGAGAAGGAAACTTAATGCATACTTACAAAGACAGGGCAGAATCCCTATACTACAAAAGATCTCACAGCATAATATTGATTCGAAGTAAATGTTAGGTCCAGCATTGGAAGGGACAACTTAAAAGAATTCATACCTAGTATGTACAAACAAAGTTACAGAATACATTTTGAAAGGAAGTTTTGCCAGAACTTAAGAACGAAAAACCAGTCCAGCAGTTGCTGCACATGGAAATGTGGCTCTAGCATGATGGGTTCCTTCTCAGTTTAGTCATAATGCATGTCATTACTTAAACACAATATATAGACAATGGTGAATCAGGCATCACAGTCCCATATATTGGAAAGAATACCGCCAAACTCATGCTGCCTTGATTACTTTTCTCAGGGATGAGATTGACAAAAAAGCAAAAAGACTGAAATCATATGCAAGCAAAATATTTGTACCATAATTTATACTCGAAAGACGTTTTTAAGAAGTAAAACATCAGAACATGCAACATGATGAAAATATTACACTATAATAATTAATAACTTAATTATTTATAATTCAGTATGTATAAATAAGAAAAAGAATATTAAATTATTATTAAATCATTCACATTAAAAGTTAACAAACAAGTTTAACACATCATCAGGGGCATCCGAAAATACAAAATTAGACATTAAAACACATTTACCACCCGTGCATCACTATGATGCAACATTCACCCAACAGAAGTCTGAGAAGAATTATATTTAATAGCCTTTGGATAAAAGCTGGCTAAAAAATAAAAACAAATAATTTCTTTTTGCTTCATGCAATTGTGTAAAGTGTTCTTTACACACTTAGTGCTTTTGTGTCAAGTAAGCTCTTAATAAATTATAATAATGTATCATATACTGAATTCTGTTTTATTTCTTTTATTTTTATACTTTTTTTCAAAAGTAACAGCACAATGATCTTGCACCTTATAAACTGAGGGGGGTCGAGAAATTGTACAGTTACAATGACAGATCCATTTAGCATTATTGTTATTTGAAACCCTTTGAAACATTTCCTTAATTGTTAAAGAAATGGTTTTCTTTCATTTTTTTTATTTGTGTGGCTTTTGTTGGTAACAGATCTCCATTAACACGCTTCACCCCTTGTTTTGGAGGGCTCCTATCTTTAACAGATTTTTCTTCAATAAAGGATGTGTTTATACCCTCTGCAAGTTTATTTTCAGTAGAGGCTAAAGTTTTTGCACAGTCTTCATTAGTATCTCTTTTTTAATTACTGGTATAGTTGTCGGGACTACATTATCTCTAGAATGCCTAGGTAAATCATCGGTTTTATTTTTTATTTTGTCTTTTTCTCTGCTTTTTCGCTGTATTTGCACACAGCTTTTTAGCTACCTCTTTTGACAGAACACCGCCCTATGTCCCTGTGCCTTGAAGCCATGACAGCTATTTTACAGTTTATTGGGCACAAGACGGAATACCTCTTTTGACAGGAGTTTCTCTTTTTTTTATGTAGTTTATTTATTTGTTTTTGTTCCAATTTTTTATTTTTTATTCATCTTGGTATACCCTACAAGATGGCCTTAAGTTTTCAACCAATTTTTTTCAACATGTTCATACAAAAAAAAAAAAAAAAAATTTTTTTTTTTTTTTTGCAAAATATGCCACAGAGGTTTTGTTTTCTGCAAAAAGGTGGTACTTAAAACTTTGAATGGCACAGAATATGTTGGAATGTTCATCCTTGTAGAGCTTGCCGATATAATGTTGATTCGTCAATAGAAGATAAATCAGCTAGTTTCCTAGCCGGTGGATTCAAGCTGCATGGTCGAGCATATTTTCCCAGAATTTTCTTTCAAAAACGGAGGATAGAAAGGTTTCTTTTCCTTCTG
>BGPR01026970.1:0-21109 GCA_013235015.1 Araneus ventricosus
ACAAAAAATGTATTTATTATTAAATTGAAGAAAGAAAATTGGTATTGTTATTTCAAAGACAATTAGTAATGCATACTATATGCAAAAATATAACTGATAATTTTTATTTCAGTAGAAAAGTATGTTATATATTAACATCAGCAAAATAGCAAATTATATCATCAATTTCCAATATAATGTAAATATTTTACAAGAAACTCAATATAGGAATAGATAATTTTTTTCAGTTTCCCAACTTACGTTATGCCTCTTACATTCACATAATCTCCTACTCTAAAATGGTTTGCAAACAGTGGAGTACCTGCAAAATGAAACCTTTTAATACAGATGTTTGGAAATGAAAATTATTGCAAATATTGTATGAATTCATCTACGACATAGTGTAAAAAAATTTGAAACTGAAAATGGAAAAAAAAAAAAAAAAAACATCTACCTGAAACAAAACAATAAATTTGTAAGAGCTTTTTAATAAAAATATTATGCACAGTAACAATTTTTTTCAAGAAATGCTTATTACTCCTAAAAACAAAAGGCATTTTTCTATTAATCAATCAATAAATAAACAGAACATTATTTATGATATAACTAGCCATCTACGGTGACCAGCTGGTTCGCTTACCCAACTTATAATTATATTGATTCAGTTAAATCAATAAAATTTAAAATTAGCACATTGTTAGTTATTTTGTATTTTATATTATTAAATTAAAATTAAAGCTATCCAATGAAGTAATTTCCAATTGAAGTTTCTTAATATAATAAAATATTAGTGTTTTTAAAGATGATAGATAAAACTGAAGATTCCAACTAATGACTGCTATAAACCAAGTAAAATATTTACACTCGTGAATTTTCAGAATCTTTTTACATAAAAATCTCAAAAATCAAAAATTAAATTAAATGCATTCAGAATTAAATAGTAGAGAAAGATAAACTACAGTTACACCAATTCAAACTTCAAAGTTTGTAAGCAATATTTAAATCCACCATCCACAATAGAATACTATTTTCTCTCTTTCTAATGTGTGCAATCTAACACAATTACTAAAAAAATAATCCTCAAGACACTAGTTAGAGGGATAAGAACTCAAAAAGCAATGCTATTTTCAAAGTTTATTCTCCTTTTATTAAGAAGTGTTATAAATGTGCACACTGTCAATTCAGCCACAGACTTTATCGAACTGTAGTTGTGCCAACTAAGCAGTTTCTCTTCCATGAGTTCCACAGCAATTGTGGTTATTTGCAAACCTTTTACGGATGGAAAAAAATTTCATTACTCCAAAATTTTAAAATAGCTATTTAATATGGCTATTTTATATAGTACAAAAATTCAAATGATTTTTTTCCACTTATATTTACATATAAACATTGAAGAATCTGAAAGTAGAAAATCTCTGCAATCTCAATATCATTCTGTCTGACTTTATTTGAAACCATAACACAAAGTTACAGAAATCCTGACATATAATAAAGCATGGGCTGCTTGAAGGAACACAACTTCTTACAGAATATCAGTAATCATATTCACATTTAAAAACATTACAGCACACCTACAGATATGTAATACAATAGATGATATATATATATATTCATCTCAGTTATATTAGATGTTATATTATTGTCCCATTTTGAGGCAACTTGAGGGCTATTTGGGACGGACCTTGTAATTCTGAACCAAGGTCAGATGACGAGGACAACACCTGAGCTGGCACACTTTCTCAAAACTTCCACACCACACCAGCGGGAGGATGTTTGCATTTTGTCTAACAAGTCAGTATGTATTTCCAAACTCCTAAATATTTTTCAACTACTATATACCACCAGTTAGCCAAATTTTAAAGTCAAAGCGTTGTGATTAATTTTTTTTTCTTTTACTTATTTTCGAGGTAATGCAAGGAATATAAAAGTAATCATTTTTTTATATTTTACTATATTTTTAAAATATTAATATACAAGGTCTAAATAAATGAATATCCGTACGTTGCAGGGCTGTTAAAAGAAAACAATGTAAAACCTTGTTGTTCATTGAAAATCAAAAATAACAGTTGAAAGTTTAAATTCCAACACAGTTATAAGTGTTCAATGCAAGTCCCTTCAGAAATACAAATGATATCAAGGCGGTGAATAGCATCAGACATGTTGAAAAGAGTGTGGGATGAGTTATCGTACCACCTCGACATCATTCCTGTTTCTGGAGGGGCTCACAGTGAACTGTGTTGAATTTAAACTTTCAACTGTTATTTTTTATTTCTGATGAACAACAATGTTGTACTTTGTTAGCCCTACAAAGTTGGGGTATTCATTTATGTACACCCTTTATACATACACTTTGTCCCAAAAGTTTATAGACTCTAGTAAAATATATGCTTTAGCAAAACGGAAAGGCATACAAACACCAATTACAAATATGTTTTTTCAAACCATATGTGACTTGCATTCAACAAAATATTAAGAAAAAATAACAATTTGTATTTCAATTATATAATAAAATGGAAATATTAGGTGTCCCAAAAGTTTATAGAATATATGACTTTCCAACAGAAGGTGCTCAATACAATGATCTTAATAGTTTAAAGTCTTTCTATTTTCAATAAGAAATCGTATACACGTTTTTCCATCGACATAATTAAGGTTTGTAATATCTCTGGTTCCAAGTTGTACCATGCTCTTTCAATGGATGTCTTCAAGGCATTCACTGAATAAAATTGCCCTCCATTCTCATATACCTTCCGAGACATAATGCCCCACACATTCTCAATTGGGTTTAGATCAGGGCTCATCGATGGCCACTCAAGAACAGTAACATTTTTCGAGTTTAAATAATTTTTTGTAGCACTGGAGGTATGGGTGGGAGCATTATCATGCTGATAGTCCCAATTTCGTCCCCCCATGTTTTTTGCAAATGGCAAAAGATGATTTTCTAGTGTTTCAATGTATGTAGGAGAATTCTGTCGGCCATCTAAAAAGGCCAAACCCACTTGAACGTTGAAACAGAAAGCCGCCCACACCATCACAGATCCACCACCACTTTGTCTACTGAAAAAGCTCCCAGGCTCTTTTCGTAAATCATGCCAATATTTTATATTCCAGTCAGGTCCATCGAGGTTCCATTTTTTTTTTTTTTTTTCATCACGGAAAAGGACAGCCACTCATTTATCGCCATATGACATATGATTACGAGCCCATTATAATCTCTTACTAATGTGAAGTTTTGAGAGTGGTGATCTGCGAGCTGTTTTTGCGTGGATCATATAACCAGATTCTATAATTCGTCTATGAGCAGTGTTCTTGGAGATTTGCAACCGGGAAGTCCTAGTAATTTCGTGAACAGACATTTTCTGACTGGAAGCCATTCTTTGTATCCGTCTATCACTGCGAATATCCGTCGCACGTGGTCTTGCCGAACGTGGTTTTGGCTCATATGGCATCTTACGAGTTAATACACGATAAATCATACTTTTAGAATGATTTAAAAGTTTCGATATTTCCTTAACAGCCTTGCCGAGCAATTTCAAATGAAGAATTTTACTCACTTCTTCATTAGAGAGCTACGAATCTTTAGGTATCTTGAAACGCAGAACAAACGGCCGCTTTCCTTTTCTTACAACATACTTATTAGGCTCCGAATTGACGTCACGATTACCAATACCATATTTGCATAAAATTGCATTTGTCTATAAACTTTTGGGACAGGTTATTTCTGTTTATTCTACGATTTAAAAATTGGCATTAAATGTACGGGGTAGAACTGCTGTTTTTCAATATGATAGACATAACACATCTATACAGTAAGTTGCAATTAAATACATCATATACAACAAAAAATATAGGCAAAATTCAAGATTGTATAAACTTTTGGGACAGAGTGTATATGCGTATGAATAAAAGTTTTTTTACCGATATTTTGATAATTTTTTCCTAAAAAACCCCAAAAAAATTCCCTTTCAACAAGCTGGAAGGAAAAGGTAGATTCCTTTACGTTAATGTTACAAAGGTAATGAAATATTACATATTGATCAATACAGATATAGCCATAAACATTCCACACATTGCAATATTTACAACTTGATTCTGTTTTCATGAAATTTAATTTTTAATTATATCAAGGTTTTATCATTCTACTCAAACAGTTATGCTAGATTTATTAGTCAATACACTGCTCAATTTTTTTTATATCCCAACATATAATCATTCAACAGGTAGGAGTCATAAAGAAATAAACATCCCAGTAGTACAAATATCTCCTAGATAACATTAAGCCAGCCTATCTAAAACAGTAACAAGAAATTGACTCTTGACACGAATGAAGAAAGACTCTAGATTTAAAAATTAATCTATTTAAGCTAGGTTATCATATAATTGAGTGAACATTACTTTGTCATATGGTAAAATCACATGACATGAAACATTTAAACACTACTAGAATGGGCTCATTTAGAGAACTCCCCTGGTTAGAGAGATAACAGTCACTAAATTCTTAACACATAAGAGAATAAAAATTATTAAACATTGTGAGGGGCAAATTAAATATGTGTGTTTAAAGAAGAGGATATGAAAGCAGCCATTTTGAACAGTGATTTGAAATCTCCATCGACAGTTAAAAGCAAATACTTAGGCAGAAAACCCCAAAATATTTTAAAGTTAATGAGATATTTTTCAATATAAAAAAGGATAAAGGGAACTCTTACATATCTATCTCTTTTGGCTATTTTATATTAAATTTATTAAACAAATCTTGGTGCCGCCATGTTTAGTATCAAATTAAAGTAATCTGTCAAATTAACTAATTATCAAATTAACTATTTACTTAATTAAAATTAAATATTTAATTAATTGTGACGAAATCTTCACTAAAACCTTTTATTTGGCTCATAGTATTTGCCAGCATTCTTAATCTTGTAATTATTTAATAATTATCTTAATTTAAATAAAAGTCAATGTCGCTTTGTATGTATGTTGAACATCTCTTCCTAAACCACTGGACTGATTGCAACCAAATTTTGCACACTTTTTATTTATGACAAGAGAAAGTTCATCTTCATCTTTTCAAAGCCCAAAAGTTACTTAAAATTTCAGTTAATTAAAAATTAAGCAAGGCATTTTACCGCGATATCTTTGGAAAATATTATCTCATGAAACTATTTTTACACCTTATTAAATTTTCAAAAATTAGCATTTCAGTGACAAAAATTCCATTTCTATACAGTTTGTTTCTATCATTTCAATATTTTTTTCAAAATTAATTTTATACAGAATTCATAACAATATTCTTTATTGTTGAAGAACAAGAATAATACGAATATATATAGTTGCCAGAATACATTAACAGAATTCTGGACGAATGCTAAAAGAAAATTTTAAAAGTTAACAATTTAAATCAGGACCAACTATTCATTTGATTTATTTTCATTCTTTAAATTAATGAATAATTAACTAGTTAATTTAATTGTTTCAAAATATTCATTAAAACCTTTCTTTTACTTTAGTCATTGTTAACAGAATTTGAAGTACCTATAAAACAAATAATAATTTATGGAGAAAACAACTGTTTATAAAAATCGTCTGCTTCCATCCATATTCTCGTTTTATTTAAAAACCTTTCAGATCAGAAAAGGAATTTGTGCATTATAATTCTTATACAATAGTAGTTTTTACATTAAAAATATTAGACATGAAAGCTTTTTAATAAGGAGCAAAGCCAGGTATATCAGCTTGTTGACCGTATAAAATGTGGAAGTGAATATGGCTGATGGGAGCTCATAACTTCTATGTAATTCTTGCTGTCAAAAACTTTCAATTTAAAATTAGTTTGTTATGATAAGGTGATAATTCCCCTAATTGAAATTTTCTTTCTATCCTTAATCGTAACAGAGTAATAGAGAAATGATAAATTGGGGGGGGGGTGCAATTGAACAATTGAATATTGCTTTTCAGCTCATACATTCTAAGCAATTTTAGCTGACAAAAACTTTTAATATAAAAGTTTTTCGTTATGATAAGGTGATAATTCACCTAATTGAATTTTTTCTGATCATTAGTCGTAACAGAGGCATTTTAGCTCATAACTTCTAAAAAAAACAGTAGCTATAAAAAATGTTTCAATACAGAAGTTGTTTGTTATGAAGAGGCAATAATTCGCCTAATTTGAATTTTCTTTCTATCTTCAATCGTAAGGGAATTATGGGAAAAATGAAATTTTCAGTCCCTCACCATTTCCACCCCCTTTAAGGTGGTTAACCCATCTACGAACTTGTCCGAGATTTTCACCATCCTTACAACATATCCCTCGCCAGTTAAAATCTAATCAAAATTACTCTAGTTATAGTGTTCACAAGATAACATGGGCAAAAGCGTTATGTCTCTACTAATAATAATAAAGAAAAGAACATTTCGTCCTCTATTCTCATAAGGATTAGAGCTGCAAGAATGAAAGCGGGTGGAAGAGACTGCAAATGACGAGAGCTTTCCAACAAGGGTTAACATGCATAGGTTAAAACGTACTTTAAATTAGGGGGAGAGGAGGGGAAGGGAGGAAAAATCACTTTTCAGCTCATAATTTCTAAGCAATTGCAGCTATCGAAAAAGTTTAAATGCAAAAATTGTTCGTCATGATAAGGCAATAATTCGCCTAATTTGAATTTTCTTTCTATTTTCAATTGTAAAGGATTTATGGAGAAACGAAAATTTAAACCCCCCACCATTTCCACCCCCTTTGAGCTGGATAGCGCACCTACGAACTCGACTGAGATTTTCACTATTCTTACAACATATCCCATGCTGGTTAAAATTAAATCAAAATTACTCCAGTTCTTGTGTTCACAAGATAACATGGGAAAAAGTGTTATATATGCCTTGTTTACTTTGTTTCTGTATGATCATATAAAATAAGTTATATATAGATTTATATTAATATATATATACATATATATAAACATTTTAACGAAGGGTGGTTTTGGATTCTAGGAGTCTTGATCGGTGAAGATCTGCAGAAATTTTCCGGAAGTCATATCATGAGAACCATTGCAATAGGTAGACTTCCTATAAGGAATCTACCTAAAATAGATTTTTTTTGGCATTGAATTTATTTCACAGTTATCTTAATCTTGGTGTTTCTAACATAATTCAAAAGAATTTTACTGAAATATATGCTTTAAATTAATTTGAGCAGTAACATGTTAAAAAGCAGATTCATTGGAGTTCTGAAAATGCATATTCATTTCCTAAAAAATAAAGTGAGAAGATTTACCTGGCTCTATTTGAGCATCTGGTGTAATACGAAAACGAGTCAATTTCTTTTTTGGCATAACTCCAGCTTCAGCAAACAGACCATTATAAGCAGCAGTAAACTGGGGGAAAAAATAAACAACAAAATATTTTTGATGATAGAAATTTTATTTTAGACTGCCAGATGCTCTTAGGTACTCAAAATAAATTTTATAGCTAAATCCTTTATAACCAATACTTTTAATCACTGATTTTTAAATTATATCATATACAGCAAAACAGATTTAAAAGAAAACAGTGCTCTAACAGCTACAGAATTGACAGTAACTCAGTGAACCCAATTGCAACAACAATAAATATCAAAATTAGCCTGGTGGGAATTCCTAATAATGTCTGTGATATGTACAAAGAGCATAAAGTAAGTTTGGTCTATTCTGAAAATTCTGTGGCTGCCTTATGATAGTTGGAACTATAAAGCAGATTGTATTTATGACTACAAATTGCAGCATTCAGAATAAATGTAACTACTAGAGAATCTTTTTAAAAAATGAATAAATAAATAAAAATAAATAGTTAGGGCTGTAGGAAAGTAGGCAACAGCAATTCCCTTCTTTATATGAGCAAATCAGAAAAAAAAGCAGTTGTAAGAAGAGAAAGTTCAGAACCCCTGTTTTATTCAACTATGAAAGGAACTTCCTCATATAGGAACAAATTAGATTTTTATAAGAATGAATATTTAAAAAAAAAAAATAGCTCAAATACTTAATAAATTAACAACTGAACATAGCTGTGTAATCAGGAAGCAACTAACATAGGTTAAGCAACTGCAAACTGCTTGTTATGCCATGCAAAACTGAACCAAATGCAATCTACTACACAGCAGACTTCTTACTAAGCAATAAATAATTTTGGAAACATGCAGCATTAAATATGTTATTGTAATATTTTGGAAAAACTGCAGTATCTCCAAATACGTACTTTGGAGTTAGTTACCAATAGCATAATAGCACCCAAATAATAGATGACTAAAAATGATGAATTTTCAAAATTTATACTAAAATCAAGGTTGGAAATTGCCTAATTAATAATAAAAGCAGGTGAACTTTACAATATATAAAGACTGAAAAAAAAATCTAAAACTACACAAACAAAAAGTGAAAAGCTCTACACCCAATACAAATTAATAATGTGGCTAATGAAGAAATAAATATTTTTACTGGGAAATTATGAAAACAAAGTTAAGCAACTAGTATTTTATAGAAACACTAAATTACTAGAACAATTTATAATTTCATTTCACATTGAAATGCTAAAATCCTTTAATCCACACAATTAGATGACACTCTCATAATTAATTCACACAGCAAATAACAGCAATTTGTCATAAAAATACTGAAGTATAACATGTTAATGAGAAATGTTAGACATATGATTACAAATTATCTTAACATAAATTAACATTCTCTACATTTAGTATGAATTCTGAAATCTTTTAATAAGTTTTAATGCAACAATTTTAATGACTATTTAATTACTTAATTTAATGACTATTAGGCCTTTCTTACCAGTTGAGGATCAGCACTTTCTGCTCCAACGACCAAACTTCCATATGTCCTAGAGTCAGATGGAACCAAATAATCTTTGCTATGTTTTGACTGAGAAAATATTTCAGGAGGATTGTACCTAATTACATGGTTATCCACAACCTACAAAGGAAAAATATGAATAGATAAAAAGAAAGAAATGTTAAAAAACAGAAAATGAGGTTTTAGGATCTATAAAGAAATGGTTCCCCAAATAAAGCACTTTTTTTTAAATAAAAAACCTTTATTTTCATATATTTATCTTTTATCTGAATGCTAAAAATATGAAAGATGTATCCCAAAAAACATATTACCGTCCTGAAATAATTTTAATTGCAAGGATGAAAGTGTTAATTATTTTGTATAAAAAAATTCAATTAAGAATTCATCATTAATGTTTGAATATACTTATTGTGTGTTATACAGATCTATAATTTTTGCACCCTTTAATAAAATTTTGAATTTTGAGGTAATATTATAGATTAAGAACTGAAAAACTGATCTTTTGGTGGAAAAATGAAATTAAGTAGTTTCACACACTCATATTTATGAATATCATTATGATATAGAAATGGATATTTACTGATGTTTTTATTTATCTGCAAAACAGAGTAAAAAGAACATAAAAATGTTATTATGAATGGTGAAAAAAGGGTAATAGAAGATCAGTCAGAAACAGTCAGCATCCCAGGTTAAGACAGAATATATGCTATCAAAGCATAAAAGAGAAAATGACTCAAACTAAGGAGAACTTTCGGGTTCATGCACTATTGAAAGAATATTCATTTTTTAAGTACAGGATCCATCAAGTCACTTATAATTACTGTTGGTGCAGTTTTTAACATCATGCATGATTTGTCCATGCCAGATCCATTTCCAGCTCACATTTGTTGATATTCGATCAGAGTCCTTTGCAGGATTTTCCAGTGTCCAAAATTTTGATTCTTAAGCCAAAGAACATTTTGAATAGAATGAAATTGATTTAAGTCTACATTTTAGAAGCATTAAAGAACAGTGGCTCCATGATTAAGTTCTTTAAAAGTACATAATACATATTATACAGTACACATATATACTTATGTATATACAGTACATATACATATAAAAGTATATAGTACATATTACAAAAAGGAACACTGTTCATTTTAGAAACCATGTGGTTATCCATCATAAGTTTCAAAGTTGCTAGAGCATTCACTGGCCAATAACACATTACTTTAAACAAAGTACCTTACTAACAAGCTGGTCTGCCCATCTTTTCAGTAGCAACAATTCAGTTAACTCAATAAAATTTTAAAATTTCAAGTTATTTAAGATAGTTATTGTTGTATTTTATATTACAATTTAGAATGAAAGTTATCTGATGAAATAATATCAGACTGAAATTTCTGAACAAAATATTATTATTTTTTCGACAAAAAGGATAAAACTGGAGATTCAAATAAATGACTACTATAAATGTTGTTCTAATTTCAAATTTAATAGCTCTAAAATACTGAAATAAAATTTTCTATCGATTGATATAAAATTTATCTTACTATGATCAATAGTTCCCGAGAAATTTTAAATTATATTAATCATATATTTCAAATTAATTTCTGTGTTTTAATAGAAAGTAGTAAATCACGTCAGTGGTATATCATGTGCGTGATATAGTTTGGACGCCACTATGCATCTGATTATTTATTGCAATCGTGATTATATAATTTGATATTTTTTGGCAACGTTTGATAAGCAGAGAAGTGCTTTGTTTTGATTAGAATTTCGAAAAAGAATTCCTTTGAAATTTTACCTTTTGACTTACGTTTGACAAACTGAGAATTTCATATTTATTGAATTATAATAAATTGTTAAACAACGAAAAATACTTCACACGGAATGTTGTTTACCAATAGGTTTTTTGAATATGTAAATAAAAAAAAGTTTCCTGTCATAAAACATATGTTTATTTTATTTGTTTTCAATCAATGTTAAACATTTTTCTTGCATATAGTGAGTCATGGTATTTGCCTTTTATATATAAAGATTAGTAATTTATGTACTATACACTATAAATAGTGCAAAACAAATAAATTCTCCTCTTTATTATGCATCACACAAAAGCCAATGTTTAATAGCTACAATAAGCAATAAGATTATAGATTTTGTTCTATTTTCTGTCTTTTAGAAAATATATGCATTTTGTAATTTATTTGATGATACATTTATTTTGTAGTGTACAGTATTTTTCATGAATACAGTTCATTGAAGTATTCTTTAAGAATATGTAATTTTTATTAAACCTATTTAATAAATCATAAAATATACTAAATTTGTGTATAAAAATATTTCCAGGAATGTAATTTTTTCCGGGTAGGGGTTTTATAGAATGGAAGAAAAATTAATGAAAATGAATGTGTCACGTAAGGGGGGGGGGCGCAGCTTTGCCAGTTCTGCCAAGGGCGCAGGATTACCTCGGTACGGCCCTGCGTGCATGTGTATATTTTTTAATTATATCCACTACAGCGACCACTCATTATAAAGACCTTTTGCTGTGGGATGCAGAGGGTCATTATAACGAGCATCAACTGTATAATAATATCACATTTTTTGATTTGTAAGTTGCATAATTATTCTATGTGAAATATACTTGCTTTTCTCAAAAATATGCATGTGAAAAATGGTCTTTTTAAATGATCTGCAAATAAGCAAGTAGAGATCTTCATAAATTATCCCAAAATCACAAAAAAAAGGCTGAACACAACAAAAATACAACGAAGAACTAAAATAAAATAGCACACAAACACAAAGCTACCACTCGACACATAACAAGTAACAGGAACCAATGCTGTTCATAAATGAGTAATCAATAGCAAAAAAATTTCATTTTGCATTTTTTCTCCTTATTTTCACAAACTCTACATCCTCTCTAAAAAGTCATATGATCAGTGCGAAGAAGAATATGACATAATGGGCATGAACTCAATGGAACCAGTGACGACTAGCGAGACAAAGCATGAATCATTTGCTCACTTTAAATACGCATTTTTACATTGCACCTATCATTGGCATGGAAGCATAAATGCCGGGCCACTACAACGAGATACTTGATTAGAATAATAGAGAAAGTATATTACATAATCAGCATGAACTCAGCAGAACCAAAAGGAAGATGACATCCTGCCCAGACGAAACACAAATCACTTGCTTACTTTAAACACTCATTTTTACATTATGCCCACGTCCGACTGGAAAGCCCAAACCACTGGAGGCAACAGCAGTTCAATACGAAATGTGTTCTGCCATTTGTCTGTAGTGACAAAGGAAAAGCAATCATGATTCTGAAAGTTTTCCAGAGAAAAGAAATTGAAACATATAATTAGACTGCATCTCAGAAAACAAATTTCTTACAGAAGCACTGCTTCACTTGCTTTGGTTGAATGCACATCACTGTTTAAAGACATTTTATAAGTTGATAAGAAAAGTGAATTGAAAAAAAAATTGAAAAATAAAAATATAATGCTTCATATAAAGTTGGTGAAGTTACTAATTAGCAATAAAAATAATTAATAACAAAAATATTAGATTGCACACTACTTAGTTTTTTAAAAAAAAGACAAATACCTGTAATAAAGTTGTCATTATTCTTTTCCCTGATTTTGTCCACATTGGGTAAATTCCTATTTTTCTAGCAATAAGACCAGCCCTCACAGATCTAAAAACAACAAATGAAAGAAATCAATTTTAAAAACATTATTAAGTAAAAAAATAAGACTAATAACACAGCACTATGAAAGTAGAAACATAAATAAAATATAACTTGGCATGAGAAATTTAATAAGATTTTGATAATTTCAACTAAACAGGTCTTTTTTTTTTCCTTCAAAAATCAGATATTTGCAGTTAACAGTTAAATAACTTTTTTTTTACACCATTAACAATTATAATAATAAAAAGTATTTCTATTGGTGATCTCCAGAACAGACCATTGAACCTACAATTACCAACTTTTGCATAGGTAAAATTTGAATGCGGAAGACGTGTATCTGAGGGCCATTTTTTAAAAAAATTGAATTATTTAAAAATTAAGTCAAATTTTGGACCTTTTGGCTCACTTATTCACTAGGAACTTCCAAGAGAATTAATACACTACAATAATTTTTATACTATTTTAACCCTTAGTCGAAGAGGCTGGCTTACAGAGTATGCCAGTGAGTTTTTTCTTGCTGTGAATTTTCGACTTTCCTCTCCTTACCCCTCTAGCCTAATAGAAACATCCCTCGAGCACAATGGGTCTTGCCAATTCATTCAATCTGACTTCTGCCTCAAATTCTAAGCAATTTTTTTGTGCTTGTGTCACATCAGCGAACTCAGTACGCCACTATGCCACCCTCTCTAAGTACAACAATAAAATTTATTGTGCCTCTTGAAGATTATCAGTGGGTTTTTTAAAGAATTTTTGGAAGAAAAAGCACTCCAAGCTGTGGACTGCACTTCTGATATTGATCAATCAGAGTTCATTAATGCTCTGAATCATGAAACCGACTCAGAAATTTACACAGATATTCTTGAACCCGACAAGCTTCCTTATCACATCATGTTTCTCCTACACATGACGATTCTATTAATGTTGAAGATGTCAGAAATATAGGTAATGATTTTTTTTTTTTTTTGTAAAAACAATATGAAAAGAAAATGGTCAGTGGGAAGGTTTTGAAAGAAGTAAATGAAATTCATAAATGGAAGAAAACTCCTCTGAGGAGCAATTTCGCAAAAACACTTCAAAAAAATTTGTTGAAAACAGTTCTTCCGTTTTCCAAAAACTGTGAAGTACAAGACAAGCTTTCTTCTTTCCAGAAGATTATAAACACTGATAAGATTGATGCTTTCATACAGTATACATTTATATCCCTTAAACGAAACAGGACCGTGGATGACCCCCCTCAAAATTTCTAAAACAACATTACGATGCCAACAGAGAAAAAAAGTTCTGGCTTTTTTGGTATTTTATACTTACTGGGGTGCAAAAAAAAGTCAAAAATCAATATGGAAAAAGTGTGGGCAAAAGATGGCACCAGAATTGAAATTTTTCAGTGGATCATGGGTTTCAAATGATTCAGAAACTTTGTGCTATCATCAGATTCGGCGACACAGATACGAAGGGCACATACAGAAAAACTGACAACTTAAATAGAGTGAGAGGATCTTTTTGACCCTTTCAAAAATTTTATAGTTATTACTACACCTTATGACCAATTTACAATCGACAAAAAACTGGAGCCCATTCTTGGGTAATGCTTGTTTATTCAATATGCCGAATAAATTTTGTTTTTTTTTCTAATTTATCTGTCATTCTTTTTAGGAATGTAACGAATAATAATTATTTAAAAAAATAAAAATTTTAATAGACCACGTTTTTAAAACGGACTAAAAAGTATAAAATAATTTCTTCTAGCCCCATACAGATTTAAAACGAAAAACGTGGGGCGCATGCAATATTTAATAGTAAGAAGTGTAGGGAGTAGCTGTCGTTGAGAAAACTCACACAACAGTTCATATCATTTCCATTGCAATAAAATTGTTAGTGAGTGAAATAAACTATTTATACATCAATTATCTATTACATGCGCCCCACGTTTTTCGTTTTAAATCTGTATGGGGCTAGAAGAAATTATTTTATACTTTTTAGTCCGTTTTAAAAACGTGGTCTATTAAAATTTTTATTTTTTTAAATAATTATTTTCTGCTTTTTAGTCTTCTGTGTGTGAAATTTTGCAATCGATTTTAAACATCTTGATGAGATTATGACGGAGACATGTGGCAAATTTCAGGTTTATTTCAGTTTCTCTTCACCTGATCATAAATAAAAAATTGTTATTTTCCTGAAAAAGTAAGTTATGTGACGCAGAGATCTTTGAGATATAATGAAAAACGTACTGCGCATGCGCAAAGATGTGGTTAAAATATGGGGTGCTTCGATGGTCCCATGGGCCATCCTTATACCCAGGAACCAAGTCTGTAAATGTTAATAGTTTTCGAGATATATTGAAAAACGTCCTGCGCATGCTCAAAGATATAGCTAAAATATGGGGGTGCTTCGAAGATCCCATGGTCCATCCATATACCCAAGAACCAAGTCTGTAATGTTAATAGTTTTCGAGATATAATGAAAAACGTACTGCGCATGCGCAAAGATATGGCTAAAATATTGGGGTGCTTCGATGATCCCATGGGTCATCCATATACCCAAGAACCAAGTCTGTAATGTTAATAGTTTTCAAGATATAATGAAAAACGTATTGCGGATCATTCAAAATATGAAATGACAGACAAACGGACAGACAGACAGACAAGAAAGCGAATTAATAATGCATTGTCATCTAGTTCTGAACTATGTTTAAAGTTTCAAGTCTCCAGCTCATCGGGAAGTTAATTTAAAATCAATCGCAAGATTTGTACCGAACAGACAGACAGACAAGAAAGCGAGTTAATAAAAACGTGGTAAAAATGAGGATGAATATACCTGAATACCGGCCAAAAATGAGGCCGAATACCTACTTCTTAAAAACACTACACTTTTGATGGTAAATAAAAACTTCCCAAAATTTTAATAATTGCATGCTTTATAATGATAAATGACATGTAAAGTTATTAAATACATTTACGTACTATGTAACTTAAAACTGAGTAATTGTTAGGAGTTCTTTTGGATAAAAAATACAATGAAATATAATTCGGAAATATTTTTTGTCTTATTATTTAATAGCATATTTTTAAAAAATTATCTTGAAAATATTCAGCCTAATATTTGCTTAGTATTCAGTCAGCTGAATATCTGGCAAAAGGGCTGAATACAGAACAGTTGCCAAATATTCGTTACATCCGTAATTCTTTTCTCCACTTCCCTGTATTATGGTTCCTGAACAGATTAAAGTAATAAACTAAGAAAAATTGGTGGAAATTTGGAGCAGAGGATGGATAGAATGACCTGACGTACTTCATACACTGCCACTCCCAAATGGTTCCATACACCAGCCCCTTCAAAAAAGGGTTTAAAAGACAGAAACCAATTTTTTCTAATGATATTTATTAGTTCTAGTATTATAGTATTTAGCCTAATTTTTTATAAATCTAAATGATCAAGAATTAATATCAAGGTCTTATTTCTTCCTGGTGAAGCAAAAAGAAGAATACACAAACAGGGTGCAGAGTAATGTTCAGGAGGTTGGGATAGGGGAAGTTTCATCTATTGATGTATAAAGAACAATGTCCAGTTTGTACTTACTCAGGAGTCCATTGAGCTCTATCAGTGCTCATCTGTTCTCTTAAAGGACTTTCTCCTGGTTTCAGGTATTTTTCGTTGATAATTTCTTGTAAGAAATCTTTGTTTTCTTTGGTGAGTTTATCATCAGTAAACTTACGTTTTTTTGGGACCCAGTAATTATCAAATTTTTGTATTTTTCTAAGGCCATGTTTTTCTCTTGTTGACACAATCCAGTTGCATGCTCTATAAATATATAAAATATAATTTTAAAAATAAGAAATGCTAAAAAATAATAAATATTTGATAATAAAAAAAAACCATGTATAAAACACTGTTTTTAAACACACAGTATTCATACATTTTTTAAAAAAATATACAGACAAAAAACTTATATTTAAACTTTTAAAACACTAATGCAGTTCCAAGTTTCTATTTATTTGATTAAGAAACACAAGATTTCCTTATATTTTACAATGGAAATTACCAAGATTTAAATAAAACGTCTAATGCAAACTATTTAGTTGAATGTATGCTATATACTCTGGAGAGTGACACCAATTAATGTGAGGGGTTGTGACACTTTCCACAACATGCACAAACCAGACTGACATTGAGTTCAGCTTACAGAAATCAGAGTTATATCAATAAACAAAAGAAAATATATATAGGGTTACCAAGGACATAGGGTAATTCCTGATAAAAAAAACACCAACATCCATTTTGTGAACAAACTGTTGAAGGTAGAATTTTATTTTTGGTAAAATTTGACGAATTACGAGATGAGTCCTATGCAACCTTCTTTTCTTTAAAAATTAAAATTTTCAGTGATCAGGAATTACCCCTGGATCGGGGTAATTCCTGATCACCTAGTTGTTTTTTGTGAAGAGGCATTTAAAAAATGGTTTAAACAAAAGTAATTAACAAATAATACATTAGATCAAATAAATAAACCAACAAGACATAGTTAAGCAGTTGATAAGAGGATTTATTTGAATCATTGCAAATTTTTTTTAAAACATTTATATACACTGTTTATTGCTGCATAGTCAACAGTGAATGGGTCAGTTCCATTTAAGGAAAATATAGGACCATAAAAATTATATTTGAATTTATTTTTTCAATTCTGTCATGTTAGGGATCTTTGGAGAATAATGGGCTTTTTTGCCGTAGATTATGCCTACGCACAAATGAACTCATCTAATCTTCCCCAGGTATATTATCTTTGAAGCGACAATATTTTTGTAAGTGAACAGCTAATTCATGTGTACCTTCTTTATTTTTAATTATAAAATCCAAAAGTTATTTTAATGTCTTCATGAGTCAAAGGAAATCTCCATCTTGCCACACTCTTTAGGCAAGCAGTCAATTCATTCTCGTGTTCTGCATGAATATAGGAAACAGTTCCCACATGTTTTTTTACTGATGGATTCTTTAAATTCATTTAGTAAGAGTGTAAAGTTGAGAAGGGAATTTCAGCAGCTTTAGCAGCAGCTCTCGCACTGAAACTTTCATTTTCAATCTTTGAAACAGCTTCATTAATTTTGACTTCTAGAAGCTTAGCATCTTTTTTAGGTTTATAGTTTCTCACCATATTTATCAGACTGATTTAATAAGCTTATAAATTATCAATTAAAAAATCTGCAAACATAGAATTAAGATACAAGCAAGTTAAGACAAATTAGAAATGATGCAAATTATAACATTTTTTTTCTTGCTTACAGTAAGAAAAAATAAAACACTGTGGTTACAGTTAAAATATGTTTTATAGTGATTAGAGTTAATAAATATGAACTGTCATTTAAATAACTAAAATTATATTTATTAGCTATTTCTGATAATATTTATGACAAGAAATAACAATGATCAGGAATTACCAGTGATCAATAATTACTCCATCTATGTGGGACTCCCTCTTAACCGGCTTAAATGGGACCGAGGATAAGACGGTTAAATGAAAATCCAGATAAACCGGAGAAGTGAAATAAATTAAAGTTTGGATGTATTTATCTTATAAATAAATACACAATTAAAATATTGCGTCATTTTTTCAATGTATTAAAGTATTATAAGTTACATACCATTAAAAATGAGTACTCTTTTCTGCTGAAGCCCAGAAGTTCAGCAACTTCCCGCATAGTTTTGCCATTTTTTTTATCAGCATCACATCAATGGGGAAAACTGATGATTGCTGCTCCACATAGCATAATGTCGCTTCTAAAGCTTTCATTCCATCCATATGAGATACGAGGGATGTGGTATTTTCAATGATGTCGTCTCCATCATCATATCTTGAACCCCATCTGTGACGGTGCCAATGATGTCTTCATCCAACAAAGTCTCTTTATAGAGATCCTTGTCAAAGGCCAGTCATTGCTCCACGTCTTCTGTATCGACGTCTTGACATTCATCAAGATCTTTAAATGCTGATAAAAAGATGGCTGTAGTTATCTCTGTGAAAAAGACAGCCTCTTCTTCAACGGTTTGATTTGATGACCAAATTTTTGGCCGCAACTTCACTAGCGTGGATTCGGGTAGCTCCAACCATGGTTCGGCTATCATATACACAACATCTTTAATGTTGATTTGTTTCAATAAATCGATGACACTGGCGTTTTTGCCATCTTCTTCACTCAAAGCTGTCAGAAGCTTTCTTCTATACCTTCTCTTGATCTGATCCATGGACTGTTTCAAAGCCGTCATGTTTGATGGCAAAAACATGGCCTCAATGTTACCATCTTTTAATTCCTCTTCACTTGGATGAGATGGCACGTTATCCAACACAAGCAGCACTTTTATTGGTAACTTCTGGAGATGTTTTTTAAAGATGGAACAAATTCAGAATGAAACCATTCTATGAATAACTCTTGGTTCATCCAAGCAGTCTTCCGAAGCTCTATAGTGAACTGGGAGAGACTTAACATTGATGTTTTTAAAAGCTCTTGGCTTGACGTATTTTCCGATTAGCATTACCGGCAGTTTATGCATACCAGCAGCATTGCCGCATAAAGACACAGTCAATCTGTCTTTACTTCTTTTATATCCTGGTGCTGCGGCTCCTTTTCTACAGGCTAAAGTTTTTGTTGGAAGCATTCTATAATGTACGCCAGTTTCATCTACGTTGTATATTTGCTTTTTGGATAAAGCTTTCTCCTTTACCAGATCTTCAAATTTTTTAAAAACTTGGTTGCTTCCTCAGGCTCTGAAGACAATTTTTCCTCACAAATACTGAGCACGTGGATTCCATGCCTTTTTTTCTATCTGTTCAGTCAGCCTTCATTTGCTTGAAAATCTTCATTTCCCCCCATTTTCATATGAAGAAGAACAGACTTTTCTTTAATAATTGGTCCACTAATTGGTTTTCCATTAGCTCATTCTTGATTAAACCAGAGAAGCAGTGCGTCATACAATTTTTCCAGCTTCGGTTCCCTCAGAGTGGACCAGGATTCTAATTTACTACAAAATGACTCCATCTCTTTCCTCATTTTCTTCCAGTCACTTACAGTGCTTCCACCTACACCAAAAAAAATAAGGCAATAGATTTCAAACGTTCGCCCTTATCAATCCTTTTTAAGGCATCTAATCACAACTACGTGGACACCACTACACGCTTTCTTTTCCCACAATTCGCCATTTTGAACAAATTTTAAACTCTTATGACACCTGGTACAAGGGTCATTCCATGTGTAGATACCCAATGAGTGTTGCTCCATAGTAACAGATTTTTTTTAAAAAAATTACCACTAAAACTTATGGTGGTGTAACCCTCATATATCAATTTGTAAAACATTTTGTCCATTATTGGCCAAGATATGGACATTTGAAAAACGGTCATTTTTAGCAAATTTCGGCCATCTTCGATTTGGCACTAAGGTAAGTGCTCCAGTGGTGGGCCACGTACCAGTAGTGGGCCACTTGAATTTTTAAGTTGAAAAACAAGAAATTCCAACATTCCAATGAAATAAGAGATCTGCCTCTGGTAGGCTGAAACCCTTATCAACTAAATACCAAAGGCACAGCCTTTATTTCCTGTTCAGTTAGGAGCTAGAAAGTTTGTTGCTGAAGTTGGTCTCCGAGAGAAGCATTTTTAGCTTATTCTTAGTGATTTCCTTAAGAGGTAACTCTTCATTCAACTATTTTTTAGCATACATTCTATTTGTTTTTAAAATGAATTGTTATTGATATTATTTGATTATATAATGAATGTATTATAAACTATCTTTAAATTAAATAATATTGATAATTTATGGATAGTGAAGGGTGGCCCACTTTTGGATCAATGTTTTACTAAATGCTCCAGTAGTGGGCCTAGCGAGGCCAGTACTGGAGCACATGCTTTCTCTCAAATAGACTGTTTTGTGATGTTTAAATAAGAAGGTTATATCTTGTAAAGTCTTTTTATTTAATTAGATGTGCTTTATTTTTATCAGAACCAGTAGTGGCCACATGGCCCACTTCTGATACACTAATAGCCCACTACTGGTACACTAATGGAACATTCTGACCAATTACTTAAATAATAAATATTTTATAGTACTGTTGAGGAAAAGACTGATATTCAAGAATTAGTTGGGCTCTGTAACGAGGCAGACAATAATAACTATTGCATTACTGGACCATCGAAAAATATTCCATCACCATTTAAAAGGGCTCTTTTCTGGCTGCAGAAGGAAGATGATAAAAGAAAAAAAAGATTTATTCAACATAAAATATCAAGATCTAATATCTATAATGCCCCAAACAGAACTTAAAATGAAAGATCGATAATTAACATATACCTTTAATAAAAAAATTGGCTGTTAGAGAAAAAATGTAAATCTCATGTGACTAGAATCAATAAATAAACAATTTCACCTATATCAAGCCATTTTTATTGCATTTTTTATAGTGTATAATGTTAATATATTGTTATTATTACTAAATATAATGATTTTATTCTTTTTTCTTTGGCACAATTGACAAATCTGGGTGGCCCACTTCTGGTGCATAGGAGTGATCTAAGTTTTTAATTTTTTAAAAATTATATTACAATTATTTTGATATTTCAGGTGATAATTATTTT
>BGPR01026971.1:0-21109 GCA_013235015.1 Araneus ventricosus
CTTGAACCCAAGGACACTAGGAAGGAAAAAAAAAAAAATGATAGAAAAGTTCCATTTATACAAACATGAAATAAGTCGTTTGGAATAAAAGGCAGAAAAAAAAATGCACATGTTTTAACCAATTACAAAAAAGATGTTACATTTATATAATAATTAAATCTTGTATAATAAAAAAATGAATCTACTTATTTTGAAGATGTCCAACCATTTTCCCTATGAACAGAACCAAATTCTTCACCAACAGGAGGCACTTATATATTAAATATAAATCTTTTTTTTTAATTGCATTAGTGTAATGTGCCAAGTCTAATAGTTACAGATTGCCAAATATGCAAACAGGACATATTGTAATAAAATCTCTACAGATAATAAAGGGGGAATGTGTTGAAGCTCTACACAGAATCTAGACCCAGAGAAACAAAATTTGGTACCAAAGACACTTTGAAGGTGGAATGAGCACCTTGGAGCAGTTAGAGTTTTAAAAATGAATTAATTGAAAAATTAAGCTAAATTTTACATTTTTCATTATCACCTGGTGCACACATAACACAAAAATTATTTTTATACCATCTGAAAATTAAAAAATTATCTTTCAATGATATCAATTAAGTTATATGATTTTTTCTTAATTTTAATAAATTTTTGAAAAAAATATGGTTGGTATATTCTATAATAACACTTTTCATTGTTGTAACATATTTCAAACCATTTACCACTGAAAACAAATACGAATTGCTTTTTTCTCTTCCATTTCTGTTGAAAGCTAAGAAAATATCTAACTGATTTCACTTTCTTTCTTTTATATGATCAATTTTCTAAGGAATCCAGCAAGGAAACTCAAGATGAAGAAAAGGATTTGCGCTAAGTTATCGAATAATCTTTTTTTAACTGCATGAAGCACTGAATTTTTCTGAAAAAAACTCATTGGTCCAATATAATGTTATTAATCTTCCTATTAAAATAATAAATTTATTCGATTACATTATTACATTTTGCTGAAAAATTTTAGAATGAATATATATAGTATACTTATATAAATATATAGGGTAAGCAAGCACTGCCATTATATTGTCTACTCGTTTTAGTTTATTTGATCGTTATCTTTTGGTAAATTAGGTTAAGATTATAGCAAACTAGTTTTCTGTTTATATACTAAAAAAGGAATTAAGTGACCATGGACCATTTTGCTATGCCTTGAACAAATATTCTTACTTCTTGTAAATACTGTGCTTTTTGTCCATATATATACCAATGTTATGGCATCTGAATAAAAGGATTAAAAATCTACGATTACTTACTCAAGCTTACAACATTTGGTGTCCGTGACAGGATTCTTGCTCTACGATTCAACTAATTTGGTAAACAAGGTATAAAAAATTATTTTATATGGATTTTAGTTGCTTTCTTTTATGTATTTTATGATATGGAAGCATTTTAATTAAAAGATAAACTTTTACTTGACACATTTATTGAACACTACAAAAAAGCCATTGAAGAGGAAATTATGAAAATCGCAAGTAGATGCCATGCTTTCTGTGAATGAATGCTCAACCCACTGATAAATTTTCAAAGCTAGAAACAACACAATACCTCAGATGCTTAATGAAAACCAAGAAAAGAGTATTCTGTGTGATTTTAATGACCTAAATTTGTAGGGAGTAGTATTTGTCTTGAACAAAATTTGAAAATAAATCTGTTCCAATCGGCTTAATCTCACTAGACGAAAGTAAGTATTGTTTACCTAAGCTAGAATTGAAGAAATTTAATGCGATATTCTAATCTTTCTTGCGATTTGAGTCAGTTTTCTAGAATTCAAGAAGATGAAGAGATGCTGGCAGAAGACAAATTCCAGTATTTAATTCAGGCAATTACCCTGAACCTCGAAATGCCCCTAGCCCCATAGAAAGTTTTCTCACGGCTCAAAATTATCCTAAAGTTTATCGAGCACTATGGTGGCCCCTAAGAAAAGATTTGTTAAGGCTGTTTTGTATGAGGGAATTCATAAGATGATAATGAAAATGCTGCTTACGAATTTGAAAAGGTGTGGATTTGGTCAGGAACTTTGTATGATCAATCAAACTAACATCTAAGAGCATTAGATATTGTCTGCAGGGGTCTAAAGAAAAAGTTTGTTGACTTCTTATCACTGGTGGAATCTTGCTTTCCAAAATATGTTTTGAGAGCTTTGGGAGAGGCATAGAGCATCCAGCATTTTAAATAATGATGCCGAAGCCTCTGAAAACAAAGATCTTTAGAAATCTTATGGCCTTTTGTGAGTCAAAGCTACCAGGAAGAAATGATAATGGCACGCATCTGGATTTGGTGCCAAGTATACAGAGAAGTGAAGTTAGATCCAAGAGGATTGAGATTCCCTTGCCTTATATCTACACAAAGAAGAATTAAACGATTTTAGTAACTTTCACTCTAGCTGCGATTGAGCTAAAGCTGGAACAATGACTAGAGAGGAAAAGAAGACAGCTGTTCACGGAAAAGGACTTTGTCTAGTTTGTTCTCAAAAAATGGGCACATGGTCAAAAAGGCCGCAGTAATGCAATGTGTGTCATTTGTTTAAAGTTACTATGCACCTTTATGTCCCTAATTGCCTAACACTAGTTAGAATGTCTTCTTCCTAAGCAGGATACATGAAGAGAATACCACACTCTTTATGAGATCCTCATCCTTCCTAAAAAACGATCTATTTGAAAATATTTACAAAGGGTTGAAAATGGAGGCAAAAGCCTACTTATGTACATGTTTTCTTTCTTCTTCTTTATTTGATGATGCAATTCTCAACGTTTCATAGAAAAGGACTTGGCAAGAGAACTTAGATTTTACCTTCAGGGAAGGAAACATCATCCTAAGTGATTGCTTTAAGAAAATCAACCTCCTGAAGTTTGAATCATCGCGAGTACTATCAACGCGAGACACCCCAATGGGAATTTTCATGGTGTCAATGCTTAGATCAGCCAAAATCTGCACACTTCCAAGAGTCCATGACAAGTGTTTGCTGGCTGAACTGAAAACCATGGTATTGTCTTTATCCGATATTGGAGAAGAAACCTCCCATAAGATTGCTAAGCTTGGGCTGATGTGAAGAAGAATTTTGTCAAAAGAATCAACCAAGCAAAATCAGGTATATCCGGCTGAAATAAGCCTTTAGTTGAAGCGTTTTAAAATGAGAAGACAACCATAAGTTAAAATGGTACCCCACATAAAAAAAAACTTTGAAATACCAAAAATTTGGGAATTAGAAAATTTAGGTAGTTGTTGGACCTCTACAGAACGAACCACGGGTTGTTAGAAGACTCCAGACTCTAGCCCATTTTCAAGAAATGTTAGGGAAAACAGATCACAGATAATGGTTGCCTTTACCTTGGTTGGCTGTCACCCACCTATGTATATATGATATGTATATTGCTGAATCTAGACTGTTTTCAGTAACAAAACATCTATTACTAGAAAATATCTTCAAGTTTCCACATGATGCTCTTTGAGACACTGGCAAAAGGATGGTATAATAGAAACTACCGGAGGACGAAATTTCAAGCCAAGCCATCAAGCCCTACAACCAAAAGTTTTGGCCCAGTATTTGATGCCTCCTTCCAAATGACCAGGTTATGCTTCTCTAAATGAATGCTTGCGTTGGACCAAGCCTTTCAGAGCAGATTTCTACACTTCCTGTTAAGATTTTGTATTGTTCCATAGGAGTTATTGCTGATATTAAAAGCTTTGTAATTGAGTGTCAGACCTGAGGATCGTGATTTTTGGAGATTCTTGTGGCGGAATATAAAATATCGACTAAATTAGAATTCTATGGACATTGGTCGAATATCTTGGGTGACTTTGAGCCCATTTTGAATGCCACAATATCTCGTCACTCACCTAATTCGTTCGGAATATCAACTTGAATCTCTTCAGACAACTGTCAAAGAAACTTAAGTTTGTACTTTTATGAAGACAATTAATAACCAGTGTTAAAAGCCAAGCAAAGAATTAGAGCACCAAGACTCAAACTTTAAATAATGAATGCAGCGCTCTTTTGAATTAAGATGTTGGCCTTACAATCGAAAGTTCAAGATCAGAAAAGTCAAAGTAACTTGGCATTAAGTGGGATACAGAAACGATGAGCTATACTGCATTAGTCCTCAAGTTGACATTGATTCAGTGAAATTGCTTCAAAGAGAAATTACTTTTCTTTACTAACAGATATATGATCCCATAGGTTTCACTTCACCTGCAACACTTGCCATTGGAAACTTCTACTCCAAGAAGCTTGGCATAATAAATTGATTGGGACGAAAGTTAAGCATCAGATATATAATTAGCATCAGCAATGGCTAACATTTAGATCTTGTCGAAAAATGCAGAATTCTCATAGGATAACATGGTGAAGTGCAGAAAAGGCCACCTTGCACATATGGCTTCATAGATGAATTCGGGTTTGTGGATATGTTTGCTGTGCATTTTGATGCTAAGAAGAGGAAGAAGAGTTCAATTGGTTTTAGCAAAGCTAGAGTGGCTCCTTGTTAAGAGGTCAATAATCCCACAATGGAACTTTAGGAGCGCTATTGAGATGGGAACTGTTTTGGACAATATTAGAAGCCTTTGAATTTTCTTTGAAGACATATTTTTGGACAGATTTTCATGATGATTTGGGATGGATTACTACCACAGAACCCTGGAATACATTTGTGGGTACAGAATTAAAGAACACGAGAACTGGACAAAATGTAGAAGATTGGTGATTTGTCCATGAAGATTTTCAAATCCAGCAGACTTACCTTTCCCGCCGGCGTGATCAGTCTGAACTTTGGGTGAGTCTATGGTGGAGGGTCCGAAATGGTTTCAATAATGCCCTGAATTTTGGCCATACAAAGAGATAAATCCTTCCTTAAAGAAGCAAAATGATAGAATAATGAAAGCACTTATAGTCGCAGTCTGAATAAAAAAACCCAAAGAAAATTTTGGAAATAGATTTTATACTTTTCCAAGCATTCAAGGATTAATTGCATGACTGTTGATGAGTTAAGATTTTGCTAGAATGTCAGAGCAAATTCTTACAAGTTGACAAAAGGAATATCATACTTGAAGAAATCCAAAGGCCATGGGAACCTCCTGATATGAATAATCCAATCAGAATGGGTAAAAGGGAGAAGTACAATCTGCATTACCAGTTTTATCAAGAAAATAAAATATTGAAGGTTCATCAAGGCTAATCCTTGGACAAGATCCAGAGGACTTTGTAAGACCCACCGCTCTGCCGGATCATCCAATTGTCAGAAGACTCCATAGATTATGCTCATAAGAGTTTCACCATTCTGGCGTACAAACTACCTCTGTATCTAATGCGCAACGACTTTGGATTCCTCAGGGCTGAGGGTTGTTAAAGAAGTTTTGCAAAAAGTGCATGACATGTGGTGGGAGGTATACATCAAAACTTGTAGTGTTATTGTCTGCTCCTCGTGATCCCAAGTTGATGCTAGAATCAATCGTATGGTCATGCTTGAAGTGACTAGAACTGATCTAGCAGGTCCTATCTACTTGAAAGGAGGTGAAAAAGCATGGATCATGATTTACATGTGCAGCCACCTATCTATTCACTTGGAATTAGTGAGTTTCTGTCTTTCAAAGTCTTAATGCAAGCTATGCAGCGCCTTTTGCTAGCTATATATTGTATTATGGACATGTGGGATAACGGAACTAATTTTTTGGTATGTCAAGAGCTCTGCACTCTCAACTGGCAAGAAGAAATTATAGCTGAATGTGTTATTCAAAGATCACTTTGGCATTTCAATCCCCTGTGCAGCCATGGTATGGATAAGTTGGTGGGAAAGAAATGACTGCATCATTAAACAACCCTTTTTAAGGAAAGTCTTAGATGTGTTGTGGGACATATAAGGATATGGCAATTTGCTATGGGAATGTGTAGTCAATGATCGCCATTTAAGGCGTAGCTCAATTTGCTGATATTTTGTCACCATGGGAGAGCAAACATGCTTCTTGGACATTGGAACCAGTTTTATTATACAGAAAAGTGATGATGGATCTTTTTCGTTTTGCTGAAAGCTCCCCATCAAGTCAATGGGTATGAATAACTGAACCAATCAGGTTCAACTCTCCAGTGACGCCACTGAAAACTTTCTTAGACGCGATTTTCTTTTCGGGCCATACAGAAGCCATTTGCCAATGTGTGTTAACATCTTAATTTTTATTGAAATAAGGTAGATGCTCTAGTTTTTGATACATTAAGAGCAGTACCCCAAATTTGAATTTCTCTGGGCTATGGGATGACTCGGCTCAAGTTCCCTAAGTCGCGACTAACATTATTATTCTTAGTAAATTTTATTGCCTGTTAATTGCAATCTTTCTCTGAAAAAAAAATATTTTGAGTTATGAATTTTTAAATAATATATCTTAATTTGTACCTCAGTTTTGGCTACATAAATACTACACAATATAACAAGTATTTTACTGAATATTAAGCAAAAAATAATAGCACTTTCATGCAGTATGTATTTTATTACATTTTCCTTCTTTATAAGTCGTTTTTCTTTTGTATATAAAATAATTGAATATCAAATTTTACTTTTAATCAATTCTGTAGTGTGTCCAAGTTTTGCATTATTTGTTTTAAATTTTTCTTGTTTATATTTCATAAAACATTCAGTAAATTTTACTATATTATAGCTATATTGCCAAAAAATTAAATAAAATAGAAAGATTCTTGGAAAAATAATGCACCTATTATTGTATCTATGGATAAGGGCTATAAATTAAGTTCCTTAAATTATATGAACATTAAAAAAGAGACTAGTACCTTCGTCCCATAAAAGTATTTCCATAGATGACCTCAATCTTTTTGTAAATGTCCTAAGATATTATGCAGACAGAGCCCTTCCAGGCCACATTTCACAAAAAACAGGAGACTCTAGACGATTAGAAATCTTCTTTTGTGTAATTTGGTTAAGTTTAATATTCATTAATCTTGCATTATAAGTATGCATTGAAGCTTTATGAATAAACAAATATGATGTATCTATGTTTTAGTTATTAATAAATGTACTCTATATTAACATATTTTTTCAATTTATTTTGTTGTGGAATCATTGTACCCAATGGTCCACTTTTACACTTGTTACTTAAAAAAAATAAATATTAAAAAAAGTATAGGTAATTAATAGATTTGTTTACTGTAATATCAATTCTTTAATAAGAGAATATGTATGATTTTTTCCCTAAACGAAAAAAAAAAACAGTCTTTTGAGAGAATAAACATTCAAAATGCCAAAGTAGTTCTTATTGTACCCTGTCTCCCAGACATGATGCATATATACACTTGTATATAAATTTTTTTAAAAAAGGCTGAATTTATATGCAAATGCCAAAAGGTCACTTAAAGGGCTCAATTTATATGCAAATGCTTTAAGCATCACTTTAGGAAATAAGAGAAAAAAAACCCTCATAATTCCTAAAGATAATTAATTTTAGAATTCACTGTGTTATTTCTGACAGGTCTGATGCTGAAAGATTGCAACACTTGTGAGTACCTGGATAAATATGCATTTTAATTTTCTAAAGTCGCATGTTAAGGAAAATGAACTCAATCTTATTGTAAATTACTAAACAAGAGTTTGTTTATGGGTGTAGGAATGCATCATATTATTAATATCAAATCAGTGACCACCTCTGGATGAAATAGATGCATTTTGTCCAAAACCGGTACAGTCGGTAAAAGCGGAGCATCTACCCTTTATCTTTAGTTGCTTCGCGTATACATTTCTTTTTAGGGATTTTTTTTTCCTTTAATTCACAAGTATAAATTATATAAATAAAGCTGAAAACACCAATTCTTTTATATGCCAGAACCAAAACAATTGAAAATATTTCTTGAATTTGTTCTCAAATAATATGTCTTCTGCAATATCAATGAGTAATTATTTCTTGATCATTTTAATTTTTTGTGGGAAAAGTTCTTTGGTATGTGAGATTTTGTGAATTATGAATATTTTATATATGTCATTTAAGACAAGATTTTTCTTCTTTTTGTTCCTTCTGTTTTGAAAATCACGCCGCATCATCACTAATTACTAAAGCTGCCTCAGTGTAAACCAAAGTAATTTGCATCCGCGAAGACAAAAGCAATAAGCAACGCGTGAAGTTCAACGCTGAAATGAAAGGACATCGAAAATACAAACGCAAAAAAAAAAAACTACTGGTGTATCGCTTTAAAAGGCAATTACAATAACAACTGTAACCTTTTTTTGGGGTTGTCAGATCGGAAAAAGGGGCTTTACACCCCACGTCAAGGATGTATTGCAGAAGAAACGACAGTTTGATGGTGGTAAATTCTGCAGTGAGATACCGTCTTACATAACAATACCTTTTATGATGACCCAAATGCATTTGAGACATCAAACCTTCAGACTTCATACAAGACATAAAAGAAATGAACCGTTGATTTGGACATTGCAGCAGACGCTAAACATCTAGGTAAACGATTCGCTACCTTCAGAGCTTACATTATCATCACGCCAACCATTCCAAAAGGAATATTTGGCAGAACTTCATACGAAATCCAGTTACCTTCAAAAAGACATAACCTGTCACCTGGGGATGTTGTCTGTTGGTCTGTACAACAGATGTTTAAACTGGCCTTGGGACATGTCATTGAGCTGTTTAAGACAAAGATAACATCAAACGTGTAGACAAATTACACGTGTACAATGGGGAAATCATTCACCCAATTCAATGAATATATTCTTTAGAAATGAGCTCAACTAAAATCTCTGAAAAGGCATTGTGAAAAATATTGAAAATGATACATTATTACTGATAATGCAACGCCTGCAAACTGTTTCAAACGGAAATATTTTTCACAAGCTGATGCAATATCAGAAAAGAAAACCATTACTGTGGTCGGAAGAAGTTTGTTCCTACGCGGTTAGACTTATAGACTGTACTTAATGACTAATTCTGGTGTCTTAGGAAAAACATTTTCGTTTTGTAATTCATCTTATTGTTATGACACTCTGTATTGTTCAGAGCAAGATATTATTCACTTCCAGTTTTAGTTCATTTGATTCATGTTTCTATCTTTTGGTAAATTAGATGAGATTATGGCAACTAAGGTTTTATGTTTATTTTAATACTGAGAAAGGAATTCGACTACAGACTGTTTTGTGTATATGCCTTTGAATGTAAATATCTTTGTTTTCCTTGAAAAATAATTGTGCTTTTTGTCTGTATATACCCATGTTATGCGCCTGAATAAAAAGGGATTAAAACTACGATTACGACTATGCTTACAATCAGGGATGAACTAAGATGGTAGCAAACTTGAAACCCATTATCTCGAAACTATTAAAGCTAAAACAAAAATAAAAAGCATGTGTTTCTAGGGAATTTTTCACTTCAATTTACGTCACATGTAATTTTAAAATTAAATAGTTTTAAGATATTCATGAAACACTTAAAAGAAGGGGATAAAATTCAAGATGGCTGCAAAATTTTGAGACCTATTATCTTGAAAACTATTAAAGATTGTAGAAAAATAAAGGAATGTAATTGTAGGAATTTTATGCTCTTTAATTTGCTGATTGAAAACGTAATTTGAAAAATTGAACAGTTTTCGAGGATATTTCAAAAAAGTAAAAAAAGGAGAAAGAAATCCAAGATGAAGGCAAACTTAGAGACACATTATTTTGGAAACTATTAAAGCTAGAAGAACAATAAAAAGTGCTATATTTGTAGGAATTTACACTCTTTTAATTTGTTAAACTTCAATTGTAATTTCAAAACTGAACAGTATCTTCAGATATTCAAAAAAAAATCTTTTAAAAAGAGAGGGATGAAATTCAGTGATGATGGAGTTGAAGCCTGACTCGCGAGGGACCTTCCGCGTGACTTTAGTATGCTCAACAGGAGCCCCTCACTAACATATGTACCAATTTTCAACACTAGACGATTTAGTGGGTTTTTTCAAACCTTCAGGATCTGGATCTATCAAATCTACAATTTTACAAATTCATCCACTTTGAGACCAATTATCTCAAACCTTAAAGTTAGAAGAAAAACAAAAAGCATGCATTTTATAGGAATTGTACGCCTTAATTTATTAAATCACATGTAATTTGAAAATGCATTGTTTTCGAGATATTCAAGAAAAACTAAAAAAGGGGATGAAATGCAAGATGGCGGCAAATTTAGAAACTCAAGTTATCCTGAAACTATTCAAGCTAGAGAACAATGTTGTATTTTGTAGGGAATTTTACGCCCTTAATTTGATATCAATTTTATTTGAAAACCACTCAAGATATTCAAGAAAAACTACAAAAGGGGATGAAATCCTAAGATGAGAATGAAGCTTCCCCCAGGACCAGGGACTTTTAGTATGTCTTATCAAGTATCCCTCAACAACATAAAAAATCTATTTTCAAAACTATATGTTTTAATGTTTTTTCACACCCTTTGTTGACTGGATGAGTGGGCAGGTTTCGGTGTTGTTTTGAAATTGTGCCAGATTCGACAGATTTTATTTATATATTCAATAAATGATTTTGAAGGGAAATATTTACGGAACACTACATTACTTGAAATAAAGTTGAAATTAAATTAAATCTCAGCTTTTGACAACCACTTTGGACATCCTTCATGTATTCTAGCAAGAACTTTAAAGAAGAGTGTGTTTCAAAAACAAGCTTCTCAATTGAATTGCTAAAATGTAAAAAAAGGGTGCTTTGTTTTGATGGATTCAACATCGTTTTGTATGTTACAAAGGGTCAGTCCTCTACATGGAGAAGAAATCCATGGTTAAAAGTTAAAAAAGGATCTTGTCTTTAGGGCATGTTCTGTTACATTTAGCTGCTCTTGTTAGATTTCGCCCTCATAAAAAACATTATAAGAAGAAAGACAGATTGCAATAATAATAAACCAATATGTGGATTTGATGAAGCAGGATGAAATCAAAGTTTATTGAAGAAAAGTTGAAAGTAGGGACATTAAGGATTTCAAACCCTGGTGGTCCAATTCAGGCTAGATATCAAATCTGGGTGTGCTATAGGGGAAAGAATGTTCCACAATGAAAAAAAAAGGCAGAATTTACCATAGTCTTCCCAATTATCAGTTAACCAAATCAGTTACTTACAACAAACTATTTAACATTAATTAAAATTGCATTGGGATTAAATGACAAACATCCATTCATTTTGAAACACTAAAGTGCAGGAAACTATCAAAATAATCAAAATATAGATATTAATTGATAATCTATGTTCTTGTAAGTAAAGTATAGACTAATGAAAAATATGTATGCCAAACAATTTGAATTTTGATTTTAGACAGTCTATGAAACCAGCTTTTAACAATGAATTAAATACGTCACAATTTAAAATACAAGAAAATACACAACTGTTTTAAAACTTACACTAAAAATTAACAAATGAATGGCTACTCAATTCATTGCATCATAAATACACATTTTCTAAGACTTCCGAACAATGCAAGTTTTCCCCAATAATCTACAAGTAGTAGAGGTGATGGAGCAATAAAATAATCTTTAGAGAGCAAAAGCCAGTGAAAGAAGCAAAACAGACAGAAAAAATAATTAAAGGTCATATGACAGAAACAGATAACAGTAGATGTAATAGAGAATAGCAGTTTCATTATTAACATGGAATATGAAAGAATATTACGCAGGATTCTCTACAAACAGCTTTTGTAAAGAAATTTGAGAAATCAATCTCCATGCTTCCTTTCATGTTAATAACACTGATTTAAATAATTTTAGAAGATATTACACAATACACATACAAAAAAAAGAAATAAGCTTTTTGAATGGAATTGATTTTGCTTGGCTAAGAAAATACACCAATGAGAAAAACAAGAAAGACATACTCCTGTGAAAATGAATAAAGACAAATTTTAATTGAGCATACTGTCTACAAACAAAAATTACACTGCCAGACAAAAATTGGCGAGCAGGGATATGAGACAGGAATTAGTAAAGGAACTTCTACAAACTGCACAGGTAAATGTGGATGGATTCCACTAGAAAAAAGTACAAGAAAACAAAATAAAATTACCCTCTATTAAACATGACCATGTTATTTCAAAGGAAAAAATTGCCAACAAATTTTAGTTGATGAATTTTGAAACTTTATTGAGGATATTCTCTGAAGACGGTGCTTGTTATTGGCAGTTGTTTTGTAGGCGACCTTTAACTACATTGCATAAACAAGTCTTATAAATATATCAGTAACTTTAATAATTTAGCTTCATTTTCTTCACAATTAAGGATTGGAGCTATACACTTTGGGGGGGAAAGGACCCTGGCCTGCCAGCTATAGGCGCGGTGAAGATCTCGCATATTAAGTATACAGACCTTTATGAGGTTATTACAGATCTTTCTGAGACCCCCACTCCAAAAGATATTCCCAATAGAACAGCTCCCTCGCATTGGTTTCCATTTTTCAAACATTTTGATCCTACTGCTTCTTCGAAATGATATTAGGTCTGAAGAATCTCCATACAGTAGCATTCTGCACCTGAACAATTTCATAGAAAAGATATGTAAGTTATATCTCCACTTCAAAATAATAACCACACATGGCTAAGCAACGGAATTGAAACTTAAGAAGTGCTATAACTAGTAGCAAGTATACTATAAATAAATCCAGCTCCATATCGGATATTAGGCAAATTAATATGCCTAAAGCGCTAACTCATCAATCAACCTACATAATCACTAACTGGCTTTATAAACGCTATCATATATTATCTAAGGTAACAGAATTTGTCTTAACTGCCAATTTAGGTGAACAGCTAAAAGTTTTGAAATATTTGAGCATAAAAACTAACATCTAACCGCGGTGTTTGTTTAGTTTAGTTACATTTAACATCCTGTTTGAAGCAACACAAAAGCTGTTTTGGGATGAACTCATAATTTTGAGCCATTGTCAGATTGAGGCTGTCACATCCTTTCTCAAACTCTGCACCACACCACACTGGGACACTCTACGCATGATTTACATGCAACAAGCCCACATACACAGCAGAATCTTCAATGGAATCAGGTTTCAACTCTGAAACCTTTACCCCCAAAGCCAAAACCTTACCACTCAGGCCCCATAGTCCTTAGCATTGTTGGGACAGTGACAGAAGCAAAAATTTCCCATCCTTAAATAAAACATACCATCAGCTCCATTTTGCAATTTATTGAAAAAAAATGTCAAATAGCCTGTCAAAATAAACACTAAAATCTAATAGACCATACCACCATGTTAATCGCAGATTAAAGAAATTGCTATGTACAGCACCACCCTCTCTTGTAACTCAGATGTTTAACAGGTATTGTTGTAAAATTTTTAAAACCTCACATTTTACCCTCTTCGCAGACAGAAAAACACTCTTTGAGATATCTGTGTATTTTATTAAATGGAAAAAAATACATCATTAGTTATGATGATAGAACACACTGCTCATTACATTTTGTCGCTAGAGTATAAATTTTATTGTAATTACAGTGGTATATTTTCAACATGAATGATAATTTGTTTTCTTCGAAATAATACATTTAAAATATTTTATAATCATACTTAATCTTGCTTATAAAATGTCAATATTTCAAGTAATACCTAATTTTGAGACTCTCTGCATTATTAAATTTGGATGAAATATTTTCCACTGTATTTGAATTCAAAGTCAACATGTGCTTCACCATTTTTTTCAGCTTCAACTTTATTTCGTACACATTTTCAGCAGCCACCTGATAAAAATGATGAATGAACAAAACATTAGCATTAAATTTACATTCAAGTGTAACTACTATTCATATTTTCAAAACAAATTCTTATAGTATGATGTAGCTTTATTGTTTACCATGTTTCTAAGGCTCCCATCATTACTTAGACGAGAAAAAAGCATTAGTTAGGAAAGAAAATAGATAAATAGTTATCTTTAACGACTCGACCAATGTATCCACTTATTTCTAAATAAGCAAGACAATGAAGAAAGACAATTAAGGAAATCAACCATTAAAGCATCTAAGATACAGAACAAATTAAAATACAAGACAATTAACAGTTAGAAAATATCACAATTATGCATAAACACTTATCTAAAATGAGCAAATAAAAAACGTACTATAAATTATGATTGTGGAAGTTGTTTTACATATTAAATAATTTAAAATATTATTGAAGTAAGTTTGCACATGCTGCATGTGCTTTTGTTATAAAAATGATTCCATTATTTTCTTTGGTTTATTTCAAAGAAATAGATTTGAAATCTGACATATGGAAAGTGAAATTCTTGATAGGATAAAGGGTCTCGATGTATGGATAATTTTATACTCTGTTTTTCAGGAAGTAATAACCAAGTATTCAAAACTAAAAATAAATTGCCTTCATTTTAGAATAAGCATGCTATATTATTTAGAAATGTATTTAGAATCTCTTGGCAGTGCTGACCAGTTTTTTTTTTTTTTTGATATCACATTACATGCTTATTGAAATAAACATGAAAAGAAATTAATACTCTTGTAAGATTGAATTACTGAAATAGAGCTTCCTTCAGAGAACAATTTAATTATTTGTTGACATTCATGATCTATATAGATTGTTACAATGTTACATACTTTGAAAATATGCCTGATAGGTGCTCCACTTAAATATGGGTTACCCTTTCCTTAACTCAGAACAATGGCAGCTATAATGAAAGTAGTCTAGTTAAGTAAAACATCTATACGATGACAGCACTACAACGCCACTAGCAACAAATCCAGAGTTAGTGTTCTAACCAAAAACGAAATACAAAATGGGGGAATGACAATTACAAAGTTGTAGAGAGTTATTGATTTAGTACAAAAAGACACATTATGTACATTAATACAAAGAACAGAACACTTAAAACACACAGCTGTTTGTTAGCAATTTCTGAAGTTGGAGAGTCATAAAACATGGACAAAAGGAGAAAATGTTATTTTTCCCACAAAAAATTATCCCATTATGCTTTTTCCTGTGGGAATAACTCAAACAGCAGGTGTATGCGATCTTTCCACCAACACTGCAGGACTTTTGATGACGTATTGCAGTTGCTTGTGTTAGCGCACCTACTACATGCTAAAACATCTGCAAAGTGAAATTCAAACAAGGACTCAGACAACGGAGAGAACTTTGAACACCGAAAATTAGAGTATCTTGTGATAACTGTTTTTTCTCTGTAACTTTTTTTGTGGCGTCACAGTTTTGGAAATCACAAACAATCAAATGTGCATTTTAAGCATTCTGTTCTTAGTATTAATATGCACAAGGTGTCTTTTTGTACTAAATCAAAAACGCACTAAAATTTTGTAAATGACGTTTTCCCCCTATTTTGTACCGTTTTTGAGATAGGAATACTAACTCTGGAGTTTGCCACCATATGGCACTGTAAATGGTCTCATCGCATAGATGTTTTACTATACCTAGATGCTACTTTCATAACTGCCATCATTCACAAGTTAAGGAAGGGGGGCTCTTATTTAAGTGGGCACCCTGTACACTAAGAAATTCAAACAAGCATTGTATTATATTATTAGTATAAGCTTCTATATATGTCCTTGTTACTCTAAAGCCTACCATTCTCAAAACTATAATCAGATAAAAGGGGGGGGGGGCAGGATTTTAAGTTTCACTTCCAGTCACATGATTTCTGAGTAACAAGAAAACCACGTAAGACTCCATTCTATTTTAAGAGCCCTTAAAGCTTTGTTTTCATGTTCAAATAAAAGAATTCTATAAAAATTGAGGTTAATGATTGTGTCCAAATACCTTAGGCTCCATCACACAGCTGTAACGTATTATTTTTTTACTGTAAAAGCTTCTATGCTCTATGGTTGTTTTATCTTAATTCTCAAACTCCAAAACTAAAAAATAACAATTTTCCATTATTCTGTTTAATTGGTTTTATCTTTTTCGACAAATTAATAATATTCAAGTACACTTTACTTACTTTAGTGGGTTGATCATCAATATCTAGAGACACTGTCGTTTCTGCAATGAAATGAAAATTAGGATAGATAAAAAAGGGATTAAAATAAAAATAAAGAATAAAATTATTTAATTAATCACAAATGAAGTGAAAATATTTTTACCTGGTGGAACAGCATACAATAAATTAGTTGGAAGCCCATCAGCCATTCGACTGTAGTAATCAATTATATGTTCTAAAGATTCCAAATATGGACCATCATCTATGAAATAAAATTTATCCTGCGAAATATATAAAAATCTAAATCAAGTTTGCTTCTGTAAAGAAAAAATTCATATTCTCTAAAATTTAAAGCTACTGTTTATATAATTTTAAAAGTTCACACATTTCTGCATTTTTGTACCCGTTTTCCATCCCTGAACTGAACAAGATGTAATCAGGATAGGAAACAAGTGTGACTAATTTATTCATTCTAAATTCTGTGAAACATTACGGCTACTAGTTAAAATGATAATCAGTATTTGCCAATTATTTCTAGAAGTTTTTGTTTGTATGATGTTTTTTTAATCCTATCACCATGAAAAATTTTCTTTTTTTGAGAAATATGGTGAAGGTTGCAGAAATTTGGACCACCTGGACATTTTTTAATGTTCAATGACAGATAAATAATTTTAACTCTTTATGAAATACACTTTAAAGTATGGGGAAAAAAGCTTAAAACTGTTGTGTCATAAGTTAAATAAGGAAACTGGTTGCCCAGATAGGAACATCAATTTCTTTAAGCACAATTAACCCTTAAAGGCCCAGTGTTGCCTTTAAGCAACATACCAAATTTTGGTCTCTAAAATTCCAGAAAATAAGACTGAAGTTCTAATGCCTGTTGATGCCAACAGAATATATGCTGAAAATGTTATTAAATTAATTTACAGATGGCAACCTGAGTGCTGATAAAAAAATAATAAATTGATGATTTTCACTTGAGGGCTGCATCTTTTTAGCTTTGTTTGTACACTTGAGAATGCCATATTTTATTCTATAATTTAGAAGAAAATTTCTTGAGCATATTATTGGTTCTTAAAAACCATCTGTGTTTGATATTATAGAATTTTATCAAGGAGATTTTTTTTTTTTAATTAAAGCCCAGTCTTGTTGATATATGAAACTATTTTTTAGCCTAAACCATACTTAAAACAAAATAGGATTTTTTAAAGTATTTTTTTCCATGTTTTAATCAAAAAGTGAAAGTCAAAAAACATCTTAAAATCATTTTTTTTAAGACTTGGGCCATTAAGGGTTAAAGCAAAACATATTTTTTGATTCTCAATTTCACACAGTACGACAACCCAAGTACGACATTTTGTGCAATGCATCAATTCTTCTTCTTTTGTTTCCTCACATTTGAGACAAAACAGTGTAGCCTTAGTTTTTGTTCTTTATGAACTGACGTTTGATGTCTTTTATTGCTTTGGTTTGTTCCATGTCCAATTTATGAGGGCTACCAGTGATTATAACTGCTTTTTGGGCTATTTCTCAAAACAAAACTCATATTTGGTTTAAACAGTCTAATTCAAGTAACTGTCTGTGATTCAATCTAAGCAACTTTTAGACAAAAGAAAAAAAAATCCATGACCTTATCCTTTAAATATTTTAATATAATTATCATAGCAAATTGTAGCCAAATAAATTTCCTATTTGAGGATATAACAAATATTGCTACTTAATTTAAAACAGCATAAGGGGTGTTAGACTTTTGTTAAAATATTTAATTGATGAGATCTAAATCTTAGCACTTGTTCTCTAACTATAACCATGTAGCACTTTCTCCTTAATAATGATTTCAAACACCACATTTACATCGTTTAAACACAATTTGCCTATTTTATAACCAAAATATTTAATTGAGTTGTGATACCAATCCAAATTCGGCAACTTTCCCATATTAAATTTTCCTTTGTAAATCTTTACAATGTTCCATGCTTACATAATGAATCAACTTATGACGATTCTGACCAATTGATCTTTTATCAATAAGTTTTAAATGTTTCCTATGCACATTATAGCAAGCATTGTCTGACTGAATAAAGTTGTACACAAATATTTACAGGTAAATAAACATAGATAAACTTGAGTTATGAGCTGGAATGATTTTAAAAGCATCATCAATCAATTAGAAAAACATCTACAGAAATCTCACTTGATAGGATTGTTTTATACTCTATTACAGAGGATGCCGCTTAATGCGATTGTAGTTAATGTTATAATTCGCTTTATATTATCAAAAACCTCTGGCCCTGAACCGACGTATTCAAATGTACAGTAAAAGATTCGTTTAGTGTGATTACTACATCATTTAATGCTACCAGTTTTGAAGTAGAGAACTGAATTGAAAATTGCCAAGCTGTTTGTGAGCAAGACTAAGCAATAAATGTTGACGATTCTGATGGGGATGAACGTGTTGAAGAAAGCCCTACAACGAATGCCAAAATGAGGCAAGCATTTGATAATTTGAAATGCAGCGTGCAGCATCAGTCAACAATTTTTTTTAAAAAACATTACAAGTACGAACAATATATAAGTGAACTTTTAAGGAATAATTGCTGACAAGCAACAATCAATGAATTTTTTAAATTGTTATTTTTGAAATAAATTATACATAGGCCTGAGGTAAGTGTAAGTGGTTTTTTCCCCTTGATGTGATAAAAATATAGTTGATTTCAGCCAATTCGTTTATTCTTATCAATCGGTTTATGTTATCAAAGTTTTTAAGTCCCAAAGAGATCACATTAAGCGGCAGCAACTGTTTTTCGTACATTATACATCCTTACTTAATTTTTTAAATAAAAGTTCTCTTGAGATTGATGTATACAGAACACAAATACAGTGATGCATGTAATCATTAAAAATACAGAAAAAACAATTCCAACTGATTACATAGATAAAGGAATTTAATTTTTCTTTTCTTTTGCATTCTTTTCAAAGACACCAAAAGGAAAATATTCCGCATGTGAAAACAATTTAAAAATACCTCCTTCAAATATGTTTAAACTTCAGTACTGGTAAAATTAAATCTCCTTCTATATATAAATAGATCATCAAAGCAAAGTTTAGAAGAATTCATTTCATTTGAACATAAAATTGAATGCTAGTAAAAATTTTAATATTTAACAACACTAAACTTTATACTTTATATAAGGCAAGGAACCATAATAATTAGTTTTTCAGATAAAAACGTAACTCCAATAGCACTATTTGCATTGTATATGCAACATAAAACCATCATGGAGATAATAAAATAGCTTTGAAATTTAATCAATGAGCATAAACCACATAAAATATTTTTCAATGACTATTTACATGCTAGAAAAAAAATGAATACAAATTTGAAAAATTATTAATGTTTGTTTTATTGACTTCAACAGAAAAAAAATATCAAAATTATTTCACTCTTAAAATCATCAGTACTTTTATAGTTACACACAGAATGCTGAAAAAAAGCCAAAAAAAAAACAAGATATACCATGTTTAAAATAAATTTTTTGGCATTGAAAAAATTTTCTAAAAAGCATATTACAGATGTTAAGGATCAAAATTTATCAACAACAACAAAAATGTTCCAAAACATTAGTAAATTATACTAAAAATAATTTGTATCTAAAAAAAATTGTGTAAAAAGGAATTTATGAATTATCATCACTCATAATAATTCAAAAACATGCAGATTATTTTCATGAAAACATATGTACTTTCAACTGCATGTTACATGGAGAAAAAAAATTAAGAATAGAAAATTAGCAAAAGGAAATACTAGTATAAATTTATAGGTTACACTATGAAAAAAAAAAAAAAACTTGACATCATGTATGACATGTTTTTCATACTTGTCGACATGTTTGAGATGCATACCTTTTAGTTTAAAATTTTGACAAACAAAAAGGTTCAAATTTTTGGTATGTTTCTTATGTCAAAGATGTTTCTGAAAAAATAACTTTCTTATAAAATTACAATTTAAAGCTACTATTTGAGGGGGAAAAAATAGATTTGGCCAACTAAATTTTCATAAATAAAATAACATACTTTACACTGTATTTCATAATTGTATGTATGTGCATTGTGAACAACTGACAAAACATATATGTCCTTCCTTCTTGTACTTCGGCGGACCAAAAACATTCCATCTTTAAATCCTCGAGAACGAAACAGCCGAACTGCTTTCTGTAAAAAAAATAGTTTTTAATTAAAATAGGAAACATGAAATATCAGAAGTTATGACCATAAATAATAAAAGCAAATAAAATATTTCTAAGATTAACAGAACATAAATGCTTAATATTTCATTGCTAAACAAGTAATAAATACCACCTATCTCAATTTTCCGAATTTTATTAGAGGCAGGAGAAAAAACCTGAATTTTTTGAAAAAAATAATGAACATATTTTATCTTTTTTACACCTTGTACTAACATGAGAATATACTCAGAAATATTTGTTATTGGTTGTAAAATATACAGGCAACATTTGCTCTAAGCGGCCGTTGATTGGCAGGATTTTTTTATGGGTGCATTTATTGGCACAAAAAAAAAAACATAATTCTTTACGTCATTAAAAGCATTTTTCTAATTTGAAGTATTATGCATATCTCTAACAGTTTAGAAATTAGTTACTTGGCCACAATTAGAGTGGGCATCCTGTAATATTGTCAATTTAAGTTATCGTAGACTATATTTTTTCATTCATTTTAAAATCTAACAATGATAGTAAAACATGCTAAAATAGAAACATTACACAAGTTGCTTCATCCAATGAATGCTTTCACAGAAAGGAATTTCTTTTAGAAGAAAGACAACTTTTATAAACAAATAAAAACATTTTAATAAATTTTTGACATTATTTGAATTCTAAACATCTATAAATTATTATTCAGTTCTCAATATCTCATTAAGTCTCTTGTTCTAAAATCTTAAATTTAATGTAATCAATTGACTGAGAGAACATGCAAAACTATTATCAGGATGCAAATTATGGATTGGCATTTAAGAAAAATAATTTTTTTTTATTTGTATCAATCACATAAAAAGATATCACCATTTAAGTATCATCGACGCTTCGTTCAGTTACGTATTGCTGGAATCCTTTGCTGAATAGTG
>BGPR01026972.1:3204-21109 GCA_013235015.1 Araneus ventricosus
CATATTTACAAACTTTACATAGGATTCAAAGAGAGCTAATAAGGATTTTTTATGAGACAGCCAACAGAAATTACGTAAAAGACAACCAAACAGCTTTCTTTAACACGATGTTAATGGTAATAACACTAAATGAGTTAATGCCTGACTAAATGTATTTCTAACATGTTCCCTTAATCACGGCATTAAAACACAACCTTCATAATTCAACTTTTGAAATTGCGTAGTTATAAAAGTTCATAAAATTTCGTTTTAAGCACTACTTTTGTTAGGATATCAGCAATTTGATCTTCAGTGGAAATGCATTCTATTTTAATTTTAATTCTTCTGACAACATCGGAGATGTATATTAAATACCGAGATGCTTCATTCTTCCAAAATTATTTTCGTTTTTTAATATACTTGATACGTAGTTGGTTATCTTCATACTCTGTAAGATTTTTAATATTTACAATTGCACTCCTTATTCAGTTGATAATGTAATACACTTTTGCTTATTAACTCACCCCATAGTATAAGATTCTCACAGAACATAATTATGTCAAAAGACACAGATCTTCTGTCATTTGAGTTTGAACCCCAACCAGCATCCTTATATACAAAGACAAATATGAATCATTTCCATCTGTAGTTAATTTTCATTTTAGGAGACCTTCTAAATATTTCATGATTTTCTTTAAATCACACCAGGGAGCATAAGTAGTAGGATGTCCCTGACGTTTATTTAGGCATGTTTTTTTACAATCTCTTGAGAAAAAAATCCTTGTGCACCAACAAGTACAACACAAGGCTTACAGAAATAATTAAAATACTCAAAAAGGGTTGAAAGAAGCTTTAAATTAAATGATACAGATGTAAATTCCAAACAGAAAAGGGGGAAGAGAGAAAAAGAGGCAAATATACAATAAATTTGTCACATCCATATGAACACATGAATGGCATTAAGCAATGAAGTGAATAAACAAGGGGAGAAGATACCGAATCATATTAAAAAATTTTTTAAAGGTATAGATGCAAAAAACTGGTCACATGTGAACAAAAAATGAATAATAACGAGAAATGGAGTAAAATCTGTACAAGGTGGGGAAAAAGGAAATAAGAATAAAGCATTCAGAAATCATTTAAAATCACACAAATACACAAAATATCACACAAGATAAATAATTAACATAATATAAATACTTCAGCACAATATAATATTTAAGCATTTAAAAGCAAATAAAATGTCAAGTATAAAAACATGTATCAAACAGATTTAAAAACAAGTAGTTTTCGATATGTACCATTAAAGTGATTACCTTCTTCGAAAATAGCAGCAGTTGCTTTAGGTTCAGTAAGCATAGAACAACGATTACACTCAAGCCTTTTTTCACTTTTTCAACAAACTTAAAATTCAGACCCTTTATCTAAGAAAACCATCTTAGAATAAGAAAAAGAAAAGCTCTTAATCCTTTCCGGCACAAGGCATTGCATATTTTTAAATATGATGAAACAACATCATGAATGGGATTAGTTTATTGTTAAACATAGAATTTACAAAAAAACACCTCTTTCTGAGGAAGGGTCGTTGTCCCTCTTTGGGGACATTCCCTCATATGAGGATCCGTTTGGACACAGCCATCTTGATGCGCTCAAAAATTAATGTTAAATCTTACACAAAATCATTAATTAAAAGTTCAAAAATATTGGAGGAAAACTTTCGAGTAAATTTGCTAAAATTGTGAAGGTTGAAGAACTAAAAAAAATTCTTATCTTCGAGTTAAGGAATTTGGGCATTTTAAATCTATACTTTTTCCGAAATCAAAGAGAAATTTCATTGTGCTGCCATCTCGGTCTGCCTTTTAGAGTACCAACACACACACACATTATCCTTTATTATTAGTAGAAATTATATTTACGGCGCTTGCATGATACTCCAGTTTTTGTTGATATCATTGAATTCAATTACTTTTAAACGTTTTATGACCTGAAAAACAATATCATAGAATTTGAGAAGTTTCATTAATTAATTTTTTTAAAAGAATCTTCAACATCTTTTAAATGTATCCGATGTTTAAAACAAATTATTCGGAGTATAAATAGTCAATAGTTTATCCATTTATAGAAAAAGGAAAATGCTCTCAACAAAGGTACAAATTCCTTCCTCAAGTCCCAATTATCCAATGGGAGAACAGCGAGTCTTCATCGTAACTCCCCGAGCACCCAGCTGCTTTCTCCTACTCCATAAACGAAAGTGGGTATTAACTAAGGGGAACCGTGAAAACTAAGAGGAAGTAAAGGCAATCGGACAAGTCCACAGTGAATTCCCAATATCACTTACTCGTTAATTCGATTGAAATGATCCCGAGCACTCGAGGGCAAAGGGGATTAGCAGAAGACGCTGGCGGCATCGATATGTTTGCTGAGATGGGCACGATTCCAGGAAAAAATGACAAGGAACTCTTTACCTGGTACTCGAATCTTAAGTATTTGCTCCCCAGTTCCAAATGCAGAAAAGTTTGGATCAGGGAAAAATGTCGCAATCTTGTTACAGAATTTTATGTGGTTTTATCTTTACAAACTATTTTAAAAGTGATATTACGGAATGGCTATGTTAAGCGGAATGAGCTGAATTTTAATCTCAAAGGAGAGACTTCAGCGAATTTGGAAAAATATGAATAGTGCATTTGTTATATGAATGGTAAAGCTCAAGTGTAGTTAGAAATTAGAATTAATATATGGGATACATTAACCTGTTAACCGGGCATGAGGAAATACTTCAATGGGAAACGAATGGGACGAAAATAACAGATTAATGCAGGTTTTCCCTTGTTAATAGGTTAATGCAGAATAACATAATATAAATGTAAAATATTTTTGTAGGGTCAGTTGGGGTAATTGGGGACGAATTTTTGAGACTCTGCCAATTGTTTTTCTCTTTAAAAAGATAGTATGTGGTGGAGAAGATATCTATATTTTTTGGGAAAGCATAAACATATTCCGCAGGGTTCATTAAGCAATGTTTCCTCTCAAAAATAATTTATTAATTAACTAACTTCACTTTATCAAGCGTTCTAATCTTACTCCGAAGTGTTCCCAATTACCCCAGAGGCTACGGCATATAATTCGCCTTCTGATCGCAATAACGAATTGCTTTGAAGAGAACATATTTTAAATGATTAGAAACAGCTGCATGTTGCCTCAAAATGCATTTATAAGTGCATTTTTTCAAATTATGACAAAATACTGTTTTTCAAACACTTTTCGTCGAAAATATCTTCTATTTCATTGAATATCACATATAAACTATTATAAACAATTACTACTTTCAATTTGGTGTAATTTATAATCATTCTCACTCAAATTTTGCCGGAAAAAGTTGGGGCATCAATCTTTATAGAAGCTGAAATAATTTAACATTATGACACACTAGAAAGAAGTAGACAAGACGTAAAAATCATACATAAAAATTAGTAGAAACAAATAGTTCAATTAAATAATAGAAAGTAGACTTTCCACTTGAAATCGAATGTTTTATTCACTATTCTACTAATTTTTCTTCGACATTTACACTACCTGAAAACCGAATAATTCTTTCCTACAATCTACTTCAAAGATACGATCTGGGAGTATAGCTTTTAAATGACTCTCGGGAATGGCAAACTGGTCATTCTCCACCGAAACAAATTTTAATTTAGCGAAATTGATGGTTCACAAGCCTGTCATATCATATTTAACACCGTCAAATTTTTAAATCCCTAAGAAGAACGAATAATGTGCCTTCATTCTAGCACCCCCAACGTTATTGATCAAAACAATCATATTTGTTGAAAAATCAACCATGTATGATATTTCAATACTTCCTCTATCCCAAAACTTCAATACTTCCTCAATCATTTCAATACTTCTGTTTCTCGTTGAAAATAACCAAAATACTCACTTTGAGATTCCTCCATCAGTATCATGTTTGCTTCTTTCTCGACATCAGTTTCTTGTTTCCTTCCATATTTGAAGTCAAACGGCTTCATATCATTATTAACAAACAACTTACATACGTGAAAAATTAATATGTAGGTACATCACATGGTATAATATTTTAAAATGTTAGTTGTTAATTTGGCACAAAACAGTGAACTTTACTGATCGGACAGAACTACTTACAACCCGCCCCGGCCCAGCCTACCCAAGAGGATGTAAGACCTTCCACGGGCCGGAGGGGAAATATAACACAAAAGAAATGAACTGCATTAAAAAAGAATTTACAAAGAACCCCAAGGGGTGAGCAGAACAATTTAAAAATCATCGTTTACAACAATGAACTAAAAAAAAAGTTAAAAAGCAAAACACAAAAAGATTTAGAGCAAAATCACAAAACGCTTAACATTAAAAACACAAAAAGATTAAGAAAAACACAAAATGCAAAAACTCAGAGAGCAAAAACGCAAAAAACTAAACATTAAAAACACAAAACACATACAACAAATAAAGATAACCAAATTAAAATCAATAGCATTTAAAACCAAACAGTTACAAACAAAAATCGAGAGACAATAAACATTACAAAAACTACACAAACGCGCAGAAGCACGCAAGAGATTTAACTAAAACTTTACAATGGACAAGATAACAATTCAAAAGAAAACAAAACAATTCCTAAAACCGCCGAAAACCCGATAATAGTTAATCGAGTATTAGAATGGCATCAAGTTGAAGAAAATAATAATAATGATAAAAATTTCCTGAAAATTGCTACCATTAAATAAATTATTCCAATTACATAGAAATACAAGTCTAAGTAATATTAGAAGCCTGTTCCCAATTACCCCACAATGAACAATGAGTGAATCGAAAGTATGGGAAAATATTTTTTTATATTATTTTTGGCATGGGGCGGAAAAGTTGTGTCTTAAGTATATTAGTTTATATAATTTTTTTATTGAAATTCATTTATACCTATAATAGTTAAAAATTGAATTTTTTTTATGAAAATTTAATTTTTTTAAAAAAATTAATTTTGGCTCGGGGTGGGAAATTTGTGTCTTAAATATATTCGTTTACAAATATTTTTTATTGAAATCCATTAATATCTTCCAGTACTCAAGTGCCCCAAAAATAGTGAAAATTGAAATTTTTTTTAGAAATATATAAAAAAATATTTTCAAAATTTCCTTTTGCTCCGGGTAATGAAGTTTTGTTTTGTGTATATTAGTTTATGTATTTTTTATTATTATTAAAATTCATTCATATCTTCTGGTGACAGAAGCGCCCCCCCCCAAAAAAAAAGTTAAAAATTGACATTTTTACAAATATATATTAAAAATTGTGAATTAATAAAAAATATTTGAAAAATTGGCAGATTATTAAAGTATAAACTTATAAATAATTATAATTTTATAATTATACATAAAGTATAAATTTAATAGTCAAAGCAATAAATCACAAAACTTATAAAAAGTGAACATACATCATAGATTTTTGAATTCTATTTGTTTGAAGATTTACATATTTCTAAAGGTTGTAATCCTTTTTGGTATTATAATGCTTGATAAGGCTTCATGATTGTATCCTATCCAATATGTATCCGTGTCTCTTCTCTTCTCCTCTCCATATACACTTTCCGAAGCTTCAGACACTAAGCGAAAACATCTTTCTACAACATGGATATTTTTATCATACCTCAGTTTTTCTAACTTTTACCCTGGCCTCAATTTCTTAAAATGGTACTTTCATCAAAAGAAGTGGTTCAAAACGTCCAACTCGTTGACAGTTAATAAGTGCAAAATAATGATTTGCTTTAAAGTCTATTTTTGGTAATGGAAAAATTCTTACTTCTGATGATCCTTTGTTTATCTGTGAGCATTGACATTAGCAAATTTTCAGAATGACAAAAGAAGCTATTTTGTTGAATAACAATGTCTACTATATTTCTTAAATTAGGTTCCAAATATCTAGAAAATGAGATAAGTCACCAAATATGCCGCGCTCCTTCTGTTATGGACTGCTTTGTCTTGACATGGAATCATACAGGCGCATATACCTTCATAATATATGTTGTAAGAATAATAAGATTGTCAGATGGTTTTTCTGTGGCCACAAACAAACTTAAAATTCTACCTGCAATTGTTAGCCACCTTGAGTGAGCAACTGGACCAGGCCTTCTTAATGACAGGTCAGAATAACATTCACCACGTGATATCGATAGGCAAATATCATATAGATATTGCTGATCATTTCTGAGAACTATTCTATCTATATTAGCTGGCATATTCCACTCTTATTGAAGAAAAGGGAGCTACAGGTAGCTCCTCGCAGGTTTTGATCGCTTTACCAATTAATCGACAAAATTCTTTAGAACCAGTTGTTGCACCATCCAAAGAATTTAGTAGATAACGGATAGGTAACTCATTTGTATGAAGCAAACAAATGCACTATTGTAATGATCTATTGAGTTCTAGTTCCATCAAGTGAATAATACCTGCCTTGTGCCCAGTATTAACATTTGTTCCATCGCATCCAATTACTGTTAGCCCATTTAATTTCATATTATTTGATACAAAAAATTGAGTATTGCTTCTTTTATGGCTTTAGCCCCTCCTGTTGCAGCAGTAACGTCCGAAATATACAGAGTTAGGTTCGTCCACAAGAGTATAATTCCCCTCCTTCGTGGTCTTTGGGTAGTACTTTGTGTCCTTCTTAATTAGCAGTTTTGTGTTGTATTTTCTCCCTGCGAAATATAATCCGGTTAAAAGAGACCGAGACACTGTTGACTTAGTAGACTCCGCAACTTCATTTTGGAACTCTTAACGCTGCCAACGAATTTTATTTAGATCCACTATATGCGAAGTCTCGCCTTCTTGTACTATTCCAATGTCTTGTAGAACAGCATTGACAATTGAAGCAGCTGCTCTATCTAAAATTCCGTATCGATCACATTCCCTTGCTAAAGCAGGGAAATCTAAACGATTTTGTGATTGATATTCCAAGGTAATTACATCCGTATCTGTATACGAGGACGAAGACATAGTGTTGATCTCAAAGGAGTTCTATTGATTGAGCATGATCAGTATCAGCATCAGTTTTAACCATTTTACGTTTTATTCTTTTGTCTTCCATCTGTTTTCTTTTACCATTTTCTCTTTTTTCAGTCGCAATTACGTCCACTCCTCCAATAACCATTTTCCTTTCTAATCTTTGATATTTTATAAACAATCGCTCAGCAAGTGGAATTTTCATGTTTTTTCGGCGTTTACATATATCAAAGTTTGTACACTTAAAAAATGTGATACGTGTGTGTGTGTCGAACAAACACGATACTTTTTCATTACGATAATTTTGCAATTTTTGTTGGCATTTTTATCATTCCTTCGCCCTCTCCTATAAGTTTTTCCCTGTAAAATCGTTCCTTTAACGCATTTTTTATTATTAAATTTTAATTCGAAATTTGCATAAAAATCATTTTTTCTGCAAATATTTAAGTGCCTTGGGGCACCGGAAGATATTGAACAAAGTTGAAAAAATTTTGCATGAATGCTAGTACACTTAAAATACAACTTTTGCACCCTATGCCGATTATTTTACCCACATTTTGAATTTTCGATCCACCTTAGTAATTAAGAACAATAATCTGTTCCTCAAGATGAAATCCAAAAACGAAAACTGATGTTTCCTCTTAATTGTTATATCCTACAGATCTGAGAAATATATAACTCGGAAACTTACCTCGTATATAACCGGCATAGTGAACGAAATATGAAACTTAAGAAAATTTTATTTCACTTTTCTGAACACGGTTGCAATTAAAGGTAAAAAACTCTACCAAATAACATTGATAAAAGTAAGAAAACATTTATCTTCTTCCTCTAGAGTGTCTTAACCAAAGTACTTGCTTTGCAGTTCTCTGGGGCCTCGCCAGTGCGCTCTGTAGTCAACCGTTCCCAATTACTGCTTGTTCCTAATTTCCCCACCTGACCCTATATCAGATTAACATTCATAATTGCTTATCAAATCCACTCTATTTACTAAACTTATATTTATGTTTCAAGCTGTATATGTTTCTACGGAATATGGTTGACTTTTTAATTACTTTATTTTCTTATAGGTGCAGCGATGGCTTAACTCTCCGAACCCTGCTTGAATGAGAATTCCATTGCCTCAAAACCTGGAGTGAATTTTCGATCACAAAAATAGAATGGAATCGTCACGTTCTATACAGAAATTCCAGGAGGTCGACACCTATAGTTTGCCCGATCAATTGTCAACAAAGAAAGGAACTATATTTATCCTAAAAATTTCACCCAGGCGCCCGAAACCGCCTGACACCGACTTCTGTCAAACGGGCGGTTTGAGGCGGGATAGGGCTCATATGGTTAAGCTAATGTAGGACCAGAGGATGCTATTTTCGAAACCCGAATCCTTAATAGATTCGTTGTGTATGAAAGCTTTTGCGCGCTAAATCTGCTTTCGCGTTTCAAACGTCTCTTGGATGCCCAGGTAGCACAGCATGTTTTCCGATATTGTGCAATATTGCTCGATACTCTATAATATTATATGATATTGTACGATATTATACAATATTGTGAATACTGTTTAATATCGTACAATATTGTACAATATCTTTGTGATACTATGGTGATTCATGTAGGGAGAGGGTGCCGGTTCATGTGTCACAATCGTCATCTGAACACCTCTCCCAAAATTATGAGGTTGGTCCCAAGGTAGCTTTCGCGTTGCTCAAAACCGGTATTAGTATAACTAAACTAAACTAAATCTTTCCTTATGTATAAATTCGTTCACAAACAACTCTAAATCCCAATACAATTTTTAATACTTTTTAGAAGTATTTCTTTTCTGCTTACATGAAATTTTTCCGCAACCGATTATAAGTAATGTAATTTTATTTATCAACATTTTACCGTACTATTCCGTTTGAATGGATTCGATCGTCTCCAAGCTTGAATGGTGGCCCTATTCCACTACGCCAACATTTCATCAGTAAGATTTGGTGGTAAGATCTATCTCTAAGATTTAGTGGGGTTTCCTCTGTACACCACTAACGGAATGATTCCCATTTTTTTAACTTTATAATGTCTCAGCATGTTTCGGATATATGACTGTTGGTAACTACAAAAATACCTTGACAACAAATTAATATCTGCAAAGACCTTATCTACACTGTAAAAAATATCCGTTTTTTTCCCGGACTTTTTCCGTATATTTGACGGTTTAAAGCTGTTTTGTTAACAAAACGGTTTTTCACCGTTTTCCGCTCCAGCCTTAAACGGTTTAAAACCGTCAGTTTAAATTCTATTTTTCGTCATACGGTATTGCTTTCCGTACGATAACTTTCCCTTTTCTTAAATGTAATTTTATTGCATTCATTTCATGTTCTTAATAGGGTTCCATCTCCGCTGTTGTTTACACATGTTGCAGTAACCTGTTGTCACTCATGAAAGCTAACCTTAAAACACGTGTTCTAGCAATAGTTGCTTTTACACCACTAGGTGGCGCCACTAGAGCGATAGTGACTTTAAAACTCAAATAGATTATTTCTACTTCATTTGATGAAGTCTCCGGTGGTCTTGTTGTTAGAGCGATTGCCTTTTATTTCTAAGAACGCGGTTTCGATCCCCGGCTCAGAGGAGCTAGAAGTTTTGTCACCATCTTGCATCGAAATCGTCCAAGTAAGTTCAATTAAAAATTATATTAATTAAACTAATTGAAATTAATAATTAAGCCATGATTAATTAATATTCCTAATTGATAATACACATCAGAACATTTCAACTCAACTCGAACAGAAGGAGAAGAACAACTCAACTCAGTCGATGACGTCATTTACTTCGATGATTTAATTTTTACGGAGAAAGCTTGATTTCATACGGTAAAAAACCGTTGTGACTACGGATTTACTTCCTAACTTTTACGGTTTTGCACAACCAACCCAGCTGCCAGTTTAAAACCGTAAATTTTACGGGATTTTTTTTACAGTGTAGTGATGTGCCTTCCTATCAAAATATGGGGAAATTGCGGAAACCCACTTTCATGTATAATGGGTTTAATTGTCCAGTTTTATATACAACGTACTGTAAAAAGAGCAGTATTGTGAGAGTAGAAGAGGATTCTGTCTTAAGAGGCAACTTAAGAGTTGTTCCTTTTCGATTTCTCCCTTAAACAAATGTGTTTATTTCAGTGTTGATATCATTAATCAGCTATGATTCAGTTGTATGATTAATTCCATTACTTGAATTTTCTTGTAAAATGACCAATTAGCTATATTAACGTCCCTTTTTCTTGAAGCAACACCAGGTCTTTTTTGTGACGGATCTCGTAATTTTGAACTTCTGTCAGATGACGCGGACGGCACCTGATCTGGCACCCCATCTCCAAACTTCCATACTACCCAACGGCAGGACGTTTGGCCCCTATATATGATTTAACGTGCAACAGGCCCAATACACGACGGATCTTCAGTGTAATCGAGTTATGAACCTAGAACTCTCTAACCCAAAGCAGGAACCTTACCACTAGATCACCGATGCCTCTGTAAAATGCCCAATAAGGTATATCTTTTGCATAAAGACTATTTTTTACAAGAAGTTTTAACACAAAATACTATTTACAATGCGGCTCGTGAGTGAATAAAAATTAATGGTCAAAAATCAGGGATTTAGCATCATCTGATGAATGGACACAACATTATATTAAATTCAAACACAAATTGAGTATTCAGCAAAATCCATGTTGGCACAAGATGCAGCTAACACAAGTAACATGTAACTTGAATTTGTGAGTTTCAATGTTTTATGAATTTTTACAGGGACGCAACAATTTTCTTGTAAGGAAACATGCCAATTCCAAAAACACTTCCGACTGCTGATTTCGTTTCATAAACAAAATGCTTCAAAAGAAAAATTGCAACCTTTCACGATAACCAGAAAATAAATGGCCTACATATATTTTCTTATCCAATTTACTCCACGTAGCCAAGTTCAGATGAAACTGACAGTAGGATATTTTCGGGGCAAGTCCGCAAATTTATCTCAATCTTTGGAATATTTACAATAAATCTGTGGCCACGGAAAACATTGAAACGGAGGAAACGAATTCAAGACTACGCGTAGGTTGGCTTCTTTTATTTGTCTAATAATTACAGTCTGAATTAAACGTATAAATTTTTGTGAAAAATAATAATTTATTGTATCCATGTAATGGGATTTCTCTAGAACTTTCCCAAGACGCTCTCTCTCGAAAGTTTTTTGCGTTACCCTCAACCATACAATACGCCATTTTTGACAAACACATGAATTAAATCTTTAAGAAAACTTCCGTAAGATTGATTTTAATTCTAAAATTTAATCATTGTTTCAGAAGTGTGGTTATTAATATCGGAGAAGTATATTCGATCTAAAAAGAAATCTCTGCAAAGCTGATAAACAAATTCTGTTCTTTACGTTATAAGTTTATCACCGAAAGACCAAATAACATTCAACCCGAGAAAGTGTTAAAATAAAGAAGAATGTGTTGTAGCTTTCTAGTTTAATTTTCAGTGATTTAGTTGATTACTCCATGAACTAGTGAATACTGCAAAACTTTAGAAAGCGCATTTAATATCAACAAATAAAATACATGTAAACACAATTTGTTTTCCTTCTATATATTATGTTACTGCATTTTTAGTTTCCTCTTCATGTAACTAATCCGGAACATACATATATTCTGACTTAAGGTATCCGACTGGTTTAAAATCGTCGTTTCTGATGAAATTATCAAAAACATTTTTATGACTTAATTTTGTAGCCTTTTTAACCAGCTTTCTAAAACTGTCTCACTTTTTATTCTACGTGAATTACAAATGGAGTTACAGCTGTTTTATTACCGAACTGTAAGCATTATTTTATGTTGCATGAAAACTTTAAATATGTTTTCTGAGAAATGATATTTTTGAGGAAAACCGTCTACCGTAACAATGATTTCTCAAAAAGTTATTCAAGTATCGATATGAAATTTTCTGAGATTGTTTCCTGTAATATGCTTGATGTTTTTCTCTAAAAACTAAGGTCAATTTTAAAATCAAGTATTATTTTTAAGTGCTTAAATATAAATGAAGAGCATTTTTTATGAAAAATTACCAGTTTAGTAATTATGTTCAGCTATATCTCAAAACTTTTTTGAAGTACAAGAAATATTTTAGAGCATAACACAGACAACTGTCATAAAAATGTACTCCTACAAGGATTTATGTATATTTAGAATATGATTTTGTCTATGGCTGTTAGCGTAAGGCAAATATTTTAGTGATTTTTCTTCAAATTTCTCAGTTTTTTTAAAAAAATATTATTTTGAAAGCCTAATTTTACAATATTTTCATAGTTTTAAAACATATGCAGTTGAAAAATAACATTAAATATATATATATACGTTATTTTTCAAAAAAATGTCTCCGAACACAGTCGGATACCTTAATGAACGTTTTATCTAACATATGATTTTATAGTTAGTTTAAAATGTGAAACAAACTGCATGCTTCATCATAGAATTTGAAGCAGAAATTTAACACTAACTTTTAATAATTCTAAGCGGGTAGGCTTTAAATATTCACTTTCCTTCTTCCTGGCTTCCTATCAAAGATGATATTTTCTTTCCAGTTCAGTATTGTTTCCTTTGATTTAATATATAGTTTTTAAAATCGTCTTGAATGTCACACGGTGAGATAGTTTTGATATCTTGAAAGTCTCTGATCTTAATCATTTTATAATCTGGCTTAGCAAAATTCATAGAAATTCTTAAAAATGGATCTATAAGGGCTGGAGCAGTTTTGACGAAACATGTTTCATAAGTTGATACAGACGCTTTAACCTTCTGACGCCGAGCGAGGCTGCCCCGGGCGGTGTAAAAATTTCCCTTTAACAGCGGAGAAGGCCGATCTGAGGCGGTTGGATAAGGGCGGTAGGGAGTCCAATTATCCTTGAAAACCGTAGCCCATTTCCGTGCGCCTTAAGGGGAGATTATAGCAGGGGGTGGGGTAAATGACCACCCAGGTTGGGAGAGTCCATTTTATGTCGCTTCCTCCCAGAAGTTCTAGGTTTAAAAGGAGCTAGAAGAAAAAGTCACCTCGGGTTTAAAGAGTTAGTTGTCGAAATTTCAGCCGGAAAAATGACTCCAACTTAGTTCAACAAAACAATACTACAATGAGAAAAGGTCCCTATCTCGTACCTTTTTGGGTGTGTTGAGTAGGGCATTGAAAGTCATCTAACAAATGGTCAAATTAGCATAAAAAACGGGATAACAATGTATGAAACATATGTAATAGCGTATACTATATAAAAACTCAAATGAGAAAAAAATTGTATTATTAATTCATAACTAAATTCATTAAGCTTTGAATAATATTTCCTAAATAAAGCATTATTTATAAACATTGTAATTTATATAATTATTAATAATTTCCCTGTCTCCCATACAACAGTTTGACCTAAAAAGCCTGGGTAACATCGGGTACTCTGTTAGTTTGCTATAAGTGTTTGGTTCGGCGTTCTTAGGGGTAACTTAAAGGTAGTCAGTACCCCCTATACCACCAATGTTAAATTGGCCATTTTCTATGTACCTTTTTTCACAATCTATTATATATTATCCCTAAGACAGAAACCCTAAGTTTTTATCACTTTATTTACGAAGTTAATTTTAACTGATTATATTATTTTTAGGTTAATCCTGTACTTATTAAAATGTTTTATTGTCCTAAATTTTATTGAAGATTCACCCTCGTGGAATCCCAATTGGTAACCTTGTTTTCACCCTTCTTATTTTTAAAATTTGATAATTCTGTTCTTGTATTTTAATTGTTTGACTAACGTGTACTTAGATGAATTTTATTGTTTTCTGGACTGGTGAGAGACCACGGGGTCTGTTTTTGATGCTCTTTTGTGGGATTTTTAATGATATTTTACAAAAAATTTTATTGCCTGCTTCTTTTCACTGGTGTGTTGTGCTGAGCTTGTGCTTGTGTTTTGCTCATTTGGATGCATACTGGGGCTCCTTCTTTTGAGTGTTTTCGATCTTTTTAATTTTGGTTCCAGATCTGGTGATAGAAATCAAACAAAATTCAATTAATTTATGGTTCACTCCAAGTGTAATATCGATTCAGTGGCTTACTTTTCATTTATTTTTTTCTTGTTAGTATGCTTTAGATTACTTTATTTATTTTGTTGTTGTCGACTTTTTTCCAGTGTTTGTAACGGTCTGTGCTGTGTTTGTGATGTTTTTGTGTGTGTCATGTCATATTGATATTCTTGTATTGCTTTTATATATTCCCCACCGGCCTGCTGAAGACCTTACACCCTTTCGGGTAGACCGGACCGGTGTGGGTTTTAAATCTTAAAAAACTAAATCTATTATAGATACATGTTTGAAATTTTTTACACAGCTTAAGTAGACATTTATCGCTATACTGAAGTGAAATACTTAAATGAATAAAGCTTGGATTTTTTTAAAATTTTTACTGAATGTCACTATGATTTTTAAAAATATGCCGTTCTTTAACACGAGATCAGCAATATTAAGAAATATTTTTGTAATATAAGAAAAAAATTCGCATCAGTATATACATTCATATGTTTAGAATAGGTTGTAAAAATATCAAAAGCATATATAAAGTAGATTTTGAGAAAAAGATACACGAAGTTTCAAAAATACCATTTTGAGATAATTCAAGTTAAAGGTATAAATTTTGTGTTGCATTAATCTGTTTAATTTTTCTTAAATTTATTTTAACTTACTTCTATTACGAATACGAGCAAAAGACTTATATCGTTAGAAAGGTCTTGAAATGGAGATTTCAAATATATAAAAATAAAGAAAAAAGCAAATTTTTGGACGTATATGGGGTACTGACTCTCCTTAAAAGGCCAATGTCTTATACATGAATATCAGGACTATGAATTTACCAAGCATTTATGAATGCTTTTCTAGAACTTCTGCACGTACAAAAGTTACCTTAATAAAGTACCTTAACAATCACTGGACAATGAAATGTGGTTTCAACATAATGCGATTGCTGGCAATTTCGGCCATCATGTTTGTCAACTGTCAATTGTGGCATTTGGACAATGTTGCTTGCATCGGCAGGCATATCACCAGATATATCCTGCTTTGATTACTTTTTAATGATTACCTTGAAGCTTCTGTGTACGAAGCATTCTAATCCTAATTTCGGCATTCTAAATAATTTCGAACGGAGCATTCTAAATAATTATCTTAATGAAAGTACATACTTTCATTAGGCTAAAATATTGTTTGGCGCATTCCTTCTTACTACACAACTCTATGTCGCAACATCTAGTACATACTGAGGCCTCTGTGTCTTATACCTTTTACGAGGATAAGTCATTAAGTAAGTCACAAAAGATAAGAAAAAAAATTTACCATGCTAATCACTTGGAAACTATTTTATTTTTCAACATAATCTCCACCAATGTTGATGCAGTTATAGCATCGTTTTATCAGCTCCCCAATTCCAACTGCATAAAATTCTTTGGTTTGCTGCCTCATCCACAATAGGACTTCGTGCTGAACGTCGTCATCATCTACAAAATGTTTGCCTCCAAGATGTTGATTTAGTGCACCAAACAGATGAAAATAGCTTGGGGCTAATTCTGGTTGGTTGGTGCTAGAGCATCCACCTTATAGCCCAGACTTAGCGTCCACTAGAACAACATCATGGAGGCAAACACTTTGCAGATGATGACGACGTTCAACACGAAGTCCTACTGCGGATGAGACAGCAACCCAAAGAATTTTATGCAGATGGAATTGGAGCGCTGATAAAATGATGGGATAAGTGCATCAACATTGGTGGAGATTATGTCTAAAGATAAAATTGTTTTCAAGTGATTATCATGGTAAATTATTTCTTTCTTATCTTTTGTGACTTACTTAATGACTTACCCTCGTACAATTAATGAAAAGAATGATGTTCACTCTTGTGAATGATGTGTCTTCATTTCTCTTATCTGAACACTAGAATTAAGGTCAGTTTTCATATCATACATTGATGGATGAATCCGATTCATCTGCGAGCAATCAATCTCTATTAGAACTTAACGCGCACTTATCTGACGCACTCTGTGTATATCTAAACCAAATGATGATGAAAAAGTGCCAGGATTTCCTTGAAGTTCTTTACTATAACATACTTCAAGGAAATTTTTTCCTTGTTCATGATTAAAATATTTCTAAAACGAACCATTTTTTCACTTTTATTCACTCATCCACACGACACACCATGCAAAACATGAGGGCTAATGTAAACAAACCTAACAGAATTACTTTTTCCTCACATCACGAGGGTTGAAATCTAAAGAGATAGAGCTAACAGTTTTAAAGTTAGTTAAGGTTACTAATGCGGATACATCTACTAGCTTGTATTTTGAATAATTAAGGCAATTTTAAACTAAGAAGTTTCTAAATATTGACCTGCGGATAAAAGCATTCAGATGTCTCGGATAAGATAGGTAAGTCACAATTTTCAACTTTGTATCTCCAATTGAGAATATATCCCTGATTTTTTTTCTCACATTGGTATTAAATTTTCCAGATTATCTCCTATTTTGCATATAAAAAAGTAGTTGATCTAATAACATACTTATTGATACGCTTATGGTTTTTGAAGTACAGTTTGCTTTCAGAAATGTTTAGTTATCTAAGATAGATCATATATAATGGGGCCAAACTTCTCGGATTATCAAGAATAAACTGTTCTTGACTCTTTGTTTCAGTTTTATCTCTCCCTAATCCTCCTCTTCCATTATCTAAAGAGTCTCGGGTCAAAGTTTAAAAAATCGGGTTTCTATGTTTTCTTTGTTATTGAACAATTACTTTGATAACTTGCCAGTGCTATACTGAAATAAGAACTTCGAAAAAAATAGGAATTGAATTCATCAGAGACAAGGTAACGCTTACGGGAAGGATTTATCATACATACAGCGTATTTCAGAGGTCCGGGACAGCTTTAAAATTGTCAGTAGCAAATGAATGAAGATAGAAAGAGGGTGATTACTACACGGAAAGAATGAAAATGCAACTTGGACTTTGTTTTATATCATAAAACCAGAATTTATTATTGACATAGTTTAAACAAAAAAATTGTTCTTCAATTGGTGGTTTAGTTATATTAACGTCCCAATTTGAAGCAACACGAGGGTTATTTTGGAACATGCCTCGTAATTTTGAGTCGCGGTCAGGTGACGAGGACGACACCTTAGTTAGTACACATCCCCCTTTCTAAACTCCCACATCACGCCAGCGGGTGGAATTTTGGTCCTTTGTGTATGATTTGGCGTGCAACAGGCCCAATACACGACGTATCTTCAGTGGAATCGAGTTTCGAACCTAGAGCCCCCGGTCCCGAGGACGAGATCTTACCACTAGGTCACAACGGCCTTGAATTGTTCGAGCGACGCTTTCATTACACAAGATTGTGCTTCTCTTCTCAGGAGCTTAGCTGTCAGACAAGGAACCATCCTTTTTGGAGCATTAAGCCCAATCTCTAATGGTATGACAGAATTTGAGGAACCTAAATATTGATAAATTTTACGCATTGCTAACAATGTGAGTGCAAAATGTATTGAAAAACTTGTACTCAGATGCTCTAATAAGTGTGATTCAGAGATTCATATTGTTTATTAAAAATCATATCAGTAAATGCAGAAAGATGGCTTTAACAGAAAACAGGTTTTTTGATAGTATGGATTATTTTCAAGAAACTGAGTTTATTGGTATAAAATAACAGTTTAACCGCCATATTTTTCTGGAGTAGGAGAAACCATGTATTCGTTGCATAAGAAGATAAGACCCTGGTCGAATGAAGACTTGCAAACATTGAATGTGCCGCCCCCCCCCCCCCATTAGGGAATTAACTTTGAACCACATTTTG
>BGPR01026973.1:0-21108 GCA_013235015.1 Araneus ventricosus
TCATGCTGATTTAGAACCGTGTATTACTGGCGAGATAAAGGAAGAATAAACGGGAACTTTTTCAGTTCACTATAAATAAAACATCAAAACCTCTTTAGCAACTGAAGGCTCTTGCAAAACAAATCTTTATCTTTTTTAACAAAGGAATAACACTTTGCCATCTCAAGATGAGATTAAAAAGAAACACAATTGCTTCTCAACTAAGATCTTTAAGGAAGAAATACTATATTGAAGGTATGGGAAAAAGTAATCATGCTCCCGTACAGATTCCCATCAGCGCCAACCGATTACCTGCATCAGCACTCAGTCACCTAATTAAGTGGAAAGCCTTGCAGATCCTTTAAGCGAAAATACTAATCAAGTTTCCTGCACTGCAGTTCTGCAGGCTCTTGTCTTTTGGTTTGCTTCTGTGAAGATACCTTTCTATCAGTGCTGAGTTGGGTTTTTCAATGGCCACGCAGGCCTTCCTTCTCGTACCTATTTCGACATACGACGCAGGTGTGCATGATTTTTTTTCAGATAAGGAAACCAGATGCTCTGTTGCGTGAACATACAAAAAAATCATTTTCTAGGAGTTTCAACTCGTCAGGTGCGAGTGGATTAAAGTTCGTTCGGAAGGAAGAACCAAGCAGTCAGAGTAGTCTCTAGTGAAAAGTATTAGAATAAAATATTTGTGTTTTATTTAGTATTTATTTAATAGGCAGTAAATAAATCTAACGAAATAGTTTTGGAATGAATAAAGTGTAAATAATGTTCTGGAACCAATTTTATTGAACTCTCGTAATTATTGTGGTAGAGTTAAAGTTCAGGAAGGGAGAGACAGAAGCCGGTCGAGGTAGTCATTTAAAGGAAGTGATTAGACAAAATATTGTGTCTTGTTAGGGTGTTATTTAATGGAGAATGATAAAATGATCTGTAGAATAATTTTGGAATGATGCAGTTACAGTAGAAATAATCATTCCTGTTATCGATTCATTTATTGAATAATGTGTGGTGGATTAGGTTGGGGAGGGAGTTTGTGTCGAAGTTGTCTGGAAACAGGGTGATGAACAAAGATATTATATATTATTAATATTGTCCTTTAATGTTACAAAATGAATGATAAATGGGCTATGAAATAATTTTTAAATGGAATAAATTAATAGAAATGAGTATAGAAATAATCGTTCCACCAAGGTTTTATTGAACTCATCTTGTGTAGTTCAGAGTCAGAAGGAGTTTGTCCAGGTTGTCTGGTGAGTAAGAAAGGAAGTGATTAAGAAAATATTTATGTATTAATATTGTAATGCTTATTTAATGTATTGTAAGTGAATGATAAATAAGTCTAACAAGTAATTTTAGATAAAACTAAAGTTAATATATAAATAGTTTGAAATAATCATCACTGGGTTTTACTGAATTAGTCAGATATTTTGAAGTCCGGAAGGAATTTTTATAGGTTGTAAAGTGAATAGGAAACGACAGGTAAATGTGTGCTTGAGTTTAATATAATATTATGGCTAGTTTTATTTGTTATGGAATGAGTAATAACTAAGTTTATGAAATAACTTTGAATGAATAAATTATTAGAAATAGTTTTGAATAATCATTGGTTTCATTAAATTAGTAGATATGTTAAAGCCAATTTGCAGAAAACCTTCAGTCTTCACAGTAAACGAGGAAGTGATAGATAAGAAAATATTGCTACAGTTTAATACTAGAAGTGGACATGGAAATGATTCTGTTGAAAAATGGATAATTTAATTAGAGTAGTATTGAAATAATCGGTGATGGACTCGTAGAGAATGGTAACAACATGATTTAAGCGTAATTAACGTTTTCAATTTCGATTATCTTACCTTAGAGAACATGGACGAACCCCACGAAGTATACATATAAAATGAAACACGTCTCTATACAATTTCAGAATTTGATGCTCTAGGATCAACAGTTTGAAATCTCATAATGGTATCCACAATTGTTCTCTATTTTAGAATTAATTGCAACAGAGTGAACATTCTGACTGAAACCTTGATATGTAGATATTAGAACTTTGCGTGAATCATATTTTTTTTAAAATTGCTTACATAGAGATTCATTGAAACTTTCCCTTGTAATTAATCAGTAGTCGATTTATGATGCCAAAATATTTTGAAATTTGAAAGCATCGATTTGGCTATAGTAGTAAGAGTTTTTTTCTAATCAGAGAAACAGACTACTCACAAAGACAGAAAGAGGAAATGTTACAGTTTCATCTTTTAATGTCTCATGTGGTGAAAATACAATTCATAATAGAGTCGTTTGACTTATTCGCAGAAGCTTTATGAAGGTGACTGAATATTTTTGCATCAAAATTCTAACAGTTTAGCAGATTATAATACGTGAAAATGTTTGCCTATCAATAGTGTTGTTTAGAAAGTAATAAAAGAATTTACAATTGAGAGCGCAGAAAGACAAATTTTTTGTTTATCGTACTACTTCTTATAAATTAATCAAAGAACTTAAAAAAATTCAGACAAGGTTCCATTTAATTTTAGATGATAATCTATTTAAAAAGTACTTGGAATTTGTTAAAACACTTCGTATTTTGAACGTGCATGCTAGCAAATAATAATCACAGCCTGATATGATACTCAACATTTCCAACACCACTAATACTATATAGATAACGTAACGCAAATAACTTGGTTTACTCTAGAGCTCTAATATATAGCGAAAGTTTTAATAAGTCAGTTTCAAGCAGAGACCCTCCATTTCAATGTCACCATTGCAGCCCTAATGTAGTCCAGCTTACAAAATTCAAACCAAAGTTAAAACTTTATGTTTGAAATTCCTCAGTTTACATTAATTATTTAATTAACTTAGATATATATACTGTATCTACCAGGAAAAACCCTGGACAGGGTTGCTGGATCAGACAGTCGAGAGGTAAACTAGACTAAAATCAGCCGCAACATTTGAACAAAGCACACTTCGTTAGGCAGGGAATTCGTTTTCGACCCGTAGTACAAAGCAGAGCAGAGACTTTTCCATTCTATCTGCGCCAAATGCTGAAATAAAACATTCCTTCGCCCCCCAAAATGAAGTGGAATATCCCGTTTCCATGACACCCAGGCATATCTCTGGTGTCTGAGAATTTTCAGCTAGCTATTGAAAGCAATGTGGAATCAGATTCACAACAATTCATACTTCGTTGACTAAACAGAAATTATAGACTTGCGACACTTGCGGATATTGACAGATGAGGTATATGTGGATTTGTAATCCAAGCTACCTATGTTATTGATGATCAAAAATTAAGATTTTTTAGTGTCATTAGAATTATAAAGTAACGATTAGCAAAATGCCATTTAGGATGCAGATCGGATATAAGCATCTTTCCAAATGGTTTCAAAACGGCTGAGAACCTCTATCAAATCCGCAGGATAACTTATTTATCCTGTTTCGGTAAAGAAATCGTATACATATAATTAGGCATTTCTTGGCAGCTGTTTGACTTCATCATATATGCTACCCACAGGCTGATCAAAATTAGTCCACAATGTATCAATTATAGAAATGGAAAGATTGGCATAAAATGCCATGAGAATGCAAGTCAGATACCAAAGGCATCGCATTTTTGAACGGCAGAGGTAATCCTCAGGATCATAGGACCAACTTATTCATCCCGTTTTTGGTAGAATCGTGTCCTTGCTCATTAGGCATTTTCTTGGCAGCTGTTTTTTGACTTCATCATCTATATATACTCGGTTGATCAAAAATTAAGGTAACATGTCGGTTTTGAGTATAAAATGCCTTTCCAAGTACAAGTCCAATTACCAAAGCATCACTTTTCCAGTAGTTTCTAGAATACTGAGGAATCTATCTATCAGATCGCAGGATAACTTGTTCATCCAGGTGAAATCAGTAATGTCCTTTCTCAGTAGGCATTTCTTAGTAGCTGTTTTGACTTCCATCATCAGAGAAACTCCGTTTCTTCCCGTCCTTACCAAGTATTTCTTTATTTGTGTGAAAGTAGGCAATCAGAGTAAACAGGTCTGTAAGAGGATGTCACCGCACCTACCTCTCTCTTAAGTTTTGGGTCAAATCTCAGATTGGTAGAATTTAGGATCCTGGCATACACAGTCTTTCCTTTGATTCAAATGAGTGATACCATTTCGACGTCTTGTCGGCTCTGTTGTATTTTTACCAATGAACTTCCTACGTTGTCGGTGAAATTTGTACGCAGAAACATTCTTAGCCCATAAAAAGCCATTTTTTTTTTCATTTCGCTCTTCAAGAAAAGAGCGTTTTGAACAATTTCGATATTCCGATATAACTCATCTAGAAATGAATAGGGTATCTGTGCACTATTGAGAAAATGTTCGATCCAGAATAATTTGTGTCTCAAGGTAAGGCTCCTTCAACGTCTTTCATTGAGACCTCGTATAATCCAATGACAGAGAATGAAAGAGATACTTATGAAACAAAATAAACCTGGTTATTATAGGTCTAAAGGGATATTCTACTTAGGATTTGATGACAGATAGTTGGGATAGTTGTGAAGACTAAGAAAGTCGAGCATCTGGACATAAAATTTACTGAATTCTCAAGTCTGTTGGGTCACAGGATTGCTCTTTTCTGTATAATAGTTAATTTATCTGGAAAGTTGACTTTATGAAAAAATGCAATGGGAATTTTTCCATAGACTGAAAATCATTGCATTTTCTAATGAACCCTGTGATTTCTTCTTCATTTTCAATATTTTGTATATAAAATATTAATTAACAAAGACTTTATGGCCATTCCCCAATTTATCACAAATTCAAATTTCAGGTTTTTTTAGGATCCACATATGTATTGCATGCATAGGAAAAACTGGTTCGATCAGAATAAAGATCAGAAAAGGCCAAGCAGGCTAAATCAGCTGTATGCAAGGCGTAGGACTACTTTACTCGCGTGATGACTCTTTTGTTTCTCGAAGTTTCTCGGTTTCTCTTTGTTACTCATGATACTCTTTTTTGTTCTCTGAAGTTCTCTCAATTTCTCTTTTTTGTTTTCTCTGAAATCTAATATATTCTGGAAAATTGACGGCAATGGGTAGTCTCAAGAAACAGAAGTTCTTCTCCACACTCCTTGATAGATGCTGAATACTCTATTTCTTTCCGGGTAACATGACATTTTCCATGTTACTTGGACACACCTGGACGCTCTCATATACCATCAACAATTCTCATACACGTATTTTCATAATCATAGAATGTGTTGTGGAATACTCCTCTGCGATCCTCACATATTTCACTCGTGACCCAACTTTTGCGACCCAGTAGTCTTCAGACTACAATTCCGATTTTTTTTCAATTTTGTAAGCTTCTGTTGTTACTCTTTATCTACAAAATAAAACATTAGTTATGTTTTTTAGCATATGTAGTTACCAAGGATATAGAGGATGAGTCGCAGTTACGTATTTTTCCCAACTTTGCGACTAACTTTATTTGAACTACAATTTTATTTTCAATTTTTTTGTAACTTCTATTTTGTGCTTATCTAAAATAGACATTAGTTATGTTTTAACTTGTACGTTGTTACCGAGATATAGAGTTTCCCTTTCAAGTTTCTGTGGGTTTGGAGTGTAGTCAAATTCCTTCCTGAGACCCCAATGGGAGGATTTATAGTCCTACGTTGAACTTGGAATTCAAGGTCTGTAAGTTTCTATGAAAATACTTGGCACCAATGGCTCACAAAGAAGTATTTCATCTATTGTTTTTTATAAATTCATCAGTTTTCAGATTGAAATGTTATCATTGCAAATCACAAGACATTTGAAAGACAAACTTGTCAATGCTATCCCTTTTTTATCACAGTTAAATGACAGTAGCTAAAGTATATTTGAACAAAGCGTAATGCATTAAAATAACAAACAGACTTAATAACTATCCTTTTAAGTGTTATCTCAAGACTGTACCTCAAAAGAAGTTTTCGTTTCGATTAACAAGTATGTGAAGAATAAATTGATATATAAACGTAAGTTTCACTGGGAGAATAAATAAATTTCCAAATTTAACTTGGAACATTTCCAAAATAGTAACATTTATAATTTTGATTTGCTTCAAAATAATCCCAAAATAGCTATTTCTCTGTATGTTCCATTGAAATATTTGATATACAAGAAATTAGTTTTTCTTTACTATATATAGAAATCTTTTCTCAGGGACAGATTTTTTTTTCAATTAAACTCATTTTTTTCTGTTTTTTTGAAATAGTTTAGATTTAAATTGGACAGATGAGTTTTTAATTTTATTAAAATAGTATTTTAATTTACCACCCGGGAGTATATAAAGAATATCTTTTCCAATGTCTAATAGGGAATGAAATTATAACAACTAAAAATATATCTACTTATTTGCTGCTACAAGGTTAAATTATGATAACAGTTTAATTTTTTTGGACATCTTTTACATTTCAGCTAAAAAGTTTTTCAATATAAATAAATCTCATATCAAAAGTATCTTCCAATATAACCAAATCCCACTCAAAATATCTTAATATAGTAAAATCCCGTATCAAAATATCTTTAATATAAACAAATTAAAAATAATAACATTAAACCATTTATATACAAAATATCACAATATAAACCTCTCATCATCAAAAAATATCTTTAATATAAACAAATCTCATATCAAAATATCTTCCAGTAAAACAAATCTCATATAAAAATATCTTTCAATATAAACAAATACCACATATCACAAAATATCTTCCAATATAAACAAATCCATGAAAGCCTCTTTTAATATAAACAAATCTCATATCAAAATATCTTCCAATATAGCAAATCTCTTATCAAAAATATTTCCAATATCAACCAAATTCTATCAAAAAATATCAATATAAACAAATCTAATATCAAAAATATCCTAAATACTTTTCAATAAAAGTGATTACTGGAGTGGATTATGCTTGGTTTTCTGTAACTTCAGATTATCTGAGAAGTTAAACCAAGACCGGCAGCTTCTTAAATCCAATGTACTAGAATTCTTGTAAAAAAAAAATGTGGTAGTGGGTGAGGAAGATAGTAGGCGGCAAGAAAGAATTGCAAATATGATTTCCACCTCCAGTATATAGGACACTCAATTTTAAAATCACTATTTAGATACAACTTGCTGAAGCCTGTTTCAAATACCAATTGAAGATCAAGCAAATTATTTATATACAGCAATGCTTTAACAAGTATAGTAGTTCTCTGAACAGACCTCGTCCCCAAATAAAAAAATTAAGATTTCTCTTACGTCTTGTTCTTTTAAACCCCAGCAGCAAATGTTATTCATTTGTGAGGATTGTTTTGTCAGGACATAGACGGCCTTATAATTTGGCTCTCAGGGAAGTCTACACTGGTGTACAAAGTTTTAGCACAATTCTCAAGGTGCGAAAAATTTGGATTTAATATGGTTAAATATTTCACTTAATCTATGAATTCTTACAAACATCTCCTTCTTTACTTCCTTTATCTTTAGACGACGCCTCAGAAATACTTTAAAAAGATGGAACCAAAAAGAAAATCACAGAGAAAAATCCAGTCCTTAAATTGGTTATTTTAAAAAAAAACGTCAATAAAATTTCACTATTAAATAGTCCATCAAATTAAAATATTTTTCCATATCTTCGTTAGAACTAAGACTGATAGGACACAAAATAAACAGCAATAAATATTTAACGAAAAAAATATTTATATATAAACCAAAAGCTTTAATGTTGCTATGAAGATCAGACGATTTACAGGCAGGCGAATTATCTTGGCGAAGCGTCAGTAATTTCATTTTAGACAACAATTACAAACGAATTTTAAAAGTTCTTTAGATTGGTTACTGCTACATATAAGGTACAAAGAAATGGGTTTAGATGGTGAATGGGTTTAAATATAAATTTAGAACTAAAAGATAGCCAAATAATTCCAACAAAATAGGAGTAACATTTATTTAGCAGTACATGATACATGACGATAAACGAGCTGTGTTTTATTTTGAATTCTGATGTCATAATGTAATATTCGGTTGCCACTCATTTCTTTTGTACAATTAATATAATTATATATAAATAAAATTATTTTATTACCGATTAAAATAATAGAAATAAAGCATAACCATCTATTGCTTCCAGAAAGTATTTCTACAAAATTTGAAGAAATCAGACAATGCGTTTGGTCGTAATCAGCGTAATAAAACAGATTTACAGACAGACAAATTGCTGCAAATGGAGTTAAAGCGTAGACCTCTCTTCCCTCGGTCATTGATACAAAGCTGTAAAAGCACCAAGTAAACGCCACAATAGCCTGTAGAATCACAGGAGGCTGCAGAAAATAGACTTGCCAACGCGGGATGCACGCAGTCAGGAGGATAACCTTCAGAGTCGCGTATGTAGGAGATGCTATATTTATTTCTTTTTATAAATTTAAATTGCACTTTTCATTTTTTATAAACTTTATTTAGATGGCTAATAAAATGCAGATTAAATAAATAAAAGTTGCATTTATTTTGAACTTTCTTTGATATAAACTGGAATAAAAAATAACCTTATACTCATTACATTATACTACTGGAGGGTTAGTATTTCAGTTGGACAGTGGTGAGAAAGTTCACATAGGTTATTTCATTATCTTATTTCTAGCCAAAATACAGAAATTGGACGAATGATATTATTATTTGTTTTTTGTGTACGATTAAATTAGGTTTTGAATTCGTAAAACTCCTCAATTAAGATTTATAAGTCTTTCATATCTAGTGAAGATGTGAGTTTTCTCAATCGTTTGCCGATCAAACATGACACTGTATTTTTTAGTGAAGAGAGATTCCGTCTTCATTTCCAGAATTTTGGAAGCGTTAATGGGTGTATGCCGGCAGAAGCATTCAGAGCTCATAAACTATTTTGGTCTGTAAAGATGCAATAGTATTCGTATTATTAGGAGACATGTTCTGTCTGGCATTTATAATTTCATTTGGAATCATCACTTGATAATTGGTTGCAGTTCTGTCTACAAGTTCTTACAACACAAGATATTGCTTTACAAGAACTTTTGTAATTATTCCGATATTCTTGAGTTTCCATTATAAAATGAGCTCAGTGTAATTCATAGATAAATCTTTTTTAGAATTACGAGAGTTGGTAAGGGATGGTTCATGAAATTTGGACCATTTAATTTATTTCGATCAGATAGAGAATATACCCCTATACTTTGAAGATTTTTTGGTTATAAAATTGCGGATGTACTACTCTTATCAAACTTTGGGCACTAAGTTGCAAACACAAGGAGTGAACTTTTTTGTTGTTATGGATAATCAGATCTGCGATTCTCATGATGAATTCAAGAATATACAGTCTAAGTGCTTGTCCGATCTACAAAATTTAATTGTAATTAAAGGAAAACAGGAAAGAATGTATTTACGATAATCAAAGATTCTGAATTTGATATTGGTTTCATTCTCATAGAGACTTTACTTTAAGGAAGTGGTGAGACTTATAAGTCAACATATTTATTCGAGTCAGGAAAAAACTGACTAATGCCCTTGTCGACCACAAAATCAAAATTCTTAGTAAAAAATTAATACTTCAACTAATTAATTAGAAAGAAAGATAGGAGAAAAATTAATCAGAAACTGAAAGAGCCAGCAATAAAATCTGGACCTTCACAGCTATATATTTGAAGAATTTTTTCTGGCTAGCACTAAAACCAGAAGTGCCGGAAGTAGCTCCAATTTTTAAGCGCATAGTTATCCTTTCCCAAGCCAATGTCACATCTAGGATCTCTAACAATCTACAGCGTGAGATGAAAACGAATACATATTTTGAATAACTATAGTGTAAGCATAAATAACATGGGTTCGAGCTCAGCCTAACCATTGATTTTCGACGTACGTTCGTCGGGAGAGAACCAGGATACGCTAACATGTTTAATATGAAGACATTGCGAAGTTTATAGAGTGGCTTTGCTTCGTAGTGGAATGAATAAAATGAAGTATATATTTTGGAAACACACCTCTTCCTGAAGACTGATTAAGTTCAAATTTTACTCCGATCTGAAGTTTGGTGTGAAATGTAAGTACCGTATTTTCTCCCATCTAGCTTGTTAAGTTTTTGAATTACCGTGTTTGAATCCACGGATGTAATTTCCGCCTCAGGGAAATCTAGAACCACGACATTCAACAAAATTTCGAGGGTGAATTCCTTTCTGAAGATTAGAATACTACTATTTCCTGTACGAAAAATTAAGAAGTTATAGATTCGTATAAACCCGAGAGAAATGTACAGAATAAAAAGCGTGCACAAAAATGAATCACGTGAGAAAGGACGCTAGATATTTATACGAAGAATACTCTTAGGGAAGAAAATGAATGCCTCACGTGCATCGTTGTCAAGGTCAGATTAAATTGCAAGCAATAATGGCTATCAAATCTGCTTTTAGTGCGCTAAGCGACACCAAATTATACGCTATAAGAGAACTCTGATCACACAAAATCTTCCTTTGCACTAAACTATGACTTTCAAATCAGTTATATTTACATTATTCATTTTTTTATTTCTCTAAAATTCATGAAATATGACTTTTATTGCCAAGCCAGAAGTCCTTTTGGACGTCTGCATATCTTCAAAATCGTTAAAAGTCCTCTTAAAGATACAGAAAACTATGCGAGTTCAACGTCGAAAGATTCATGATTTTAAAGGAAAGCTGTAAAATAATGATATTTCGCCTAAGCTAACAGCTACTCAATTGAAAAAAGATGAAATTTTTGACAGCTTTAGGTTACATGCGAGTTTTTGATGTGATGCACAGAAAAAAAATCTCAGGAAAACTGAAAAAAGAATTACTTTACCACACAAGACAGTCTTGGGAATCTACTTATTTAAAAAAAGGTGACATTCTTGACAGTTTTAGGTTACATGTGAGTTTTTGATGTGATGCATAGAAAAAAATCTCAGGAAAACTGAAAAAAGAATTACTTTACCACACAAGACAGTCTTGGGAATCTACTTATTTGAAAAAAGATGAAATTCTTGACAGTTTTACGTCACATGTGAGTTTTTGATGTGATGTACAGAAAAAAAATCAGAAAACTATGCGAGTTCAATGTCGAAAGATTCATGCTTTTAAGAGAATGCTATAAAATAATGATATTTCGCCTAAGCTAATATCTACTTATTTAGAAAAAACCTAGAATTCCTGACAGCTTTAGGTTACATGTGAGTTTCTGATGTGATGCACAGAAAAAAAAATCAGAAAACTATGCGAGTTCAACGTCGAAAGATTCATGCTTTTAAGGGAATGCTTTAAAATAATGATATTTCGCCTAAGCTAATACCTACTTCATTTAAAAAAACGATGAAATTCTTGACAGCTTTAGGTTACATGTGAGTTTTTGATGTGATACACAGAAAAAAATCTCAGGAAAACTGGAAAAAGAATTACTTTACCACATAAGACAGTCTTGGGAATCTACTTATTTGAAAAAAAGATGACATTCTTGACAGTTTTAGGTTAGATGTGAGTTTTTGATGTGATGCACAGAAAAAAAATCTCAGAAAAATGAAACAAGAATTACTTTAACACATAAGACAGCCTTGGGAATTTGATGTCTCTGTTTCAAGTTCAAACACTACACCTCTTCGGTTTGAGACTTATGTCGTCATACCTATAAACTCCCAAGGTCCCTGAGCAACAGGTAGTAAGGTACTTTTATTATGTAAGTTTTCTTTTCTTCTTTTTGTGCGACCACTTTTCAAGATACGCATCAGGGTTGACTAAATTAAGATGTTACGTTGTCAAAGAAGGTGTGAAAAAAGACGCAAAATGGTTATTTTGGAACTACCCTTCTCATAATTTATTGCGCGATACGGAATTGCAAATTACTCAGATGAAACAAAATAACTATGTTTAAAGAGAACTTAATTTAAAATTTGTATCACTTTTTCATGATGGTGGAAATTATTACTATCTCGAAGTACTTGAAGAGAAAGTATTAGTGTTAGTAAAGTAATTATTAAAATTAGTAATTAGTGAAAGTAAAGTGTTGTCAAAATATTTGACATCTAAATATTGATGAATCTCTTGCGTTTTAGTCCGATATTTTAGAATTATGTCCGTCGGTGTGTAACACGATAACTCCAAATCTCAACGAGTTAAACACTTAAATTAATAATTTTCTTTGCTATCTAATAAGATGTTCCCTTCTGTTTTGTAAAGGGGTTGTCGTTTTCATTCATCTCAGAAGGCATATAATACTTGAGATGTTTATAGAATCTACGTAATTTTTGTGTAAAATTAGAAAGCCAATTAATGATTAGATTTTAGTTTTAAGACTAAAAATGCGATAATTCGATGCACGAGTATTCTCGGGCTTTTAAGTTAAGCGGTTAAATTCTGTATGTGGACTTTGCACAAAAAGAATGTAGATTTCTATCAAACTTTGGAGGAAGTCCATCGAAGGGATGATCGTATGTCAGTCTGTCTACTCGTGCGAGTGACGATGCGACAACTCAAGCATGTAACAAGTTACAAGGGAACAGTTTGGTATGTGGTCTTAACTCCGCAATAATAGATCTATGTTTAATTTTAGACTAAATCATTAACCCTGTATTAAATTATAAACCCTGTATTATAAACCCTGTATTAAATCTCCCCTTTAACCCTCTCACACCGAGCGAGGAGGTCCCGGGCGGTCGAAAAATTCCCCTTAACAGCGGTGAAGTCCGGTCTGAGGCGGTTGGCTTCTTTTGAGGTGAGGTTCTGAGGTCACTTAGGAGATAAGCGCGGTAGGGGTTCAATTATCCTCGCCAACCGCAGCCCATTTCCGTACGCCTTAAGGAGTGGGGTAAATGATCACCCAGGTTGGGAGAGTCCAATTCATGTCGGTTCCTACCTAAAAGGCCCGGTTTAAAAGGGGCTAGAAGAAAAAAGTCGCCTAGAGATTAAAGAGTTAATAAAGGGTAGATTGTTTGTGGTCTTTGTGTAAGAGAACTGGATAACTCAAACACACAACAAACTAGATAAATGGCATTTGGTATGCTGCCTTGATACTAAATTTATAGATCTACTAGGGGGCTCTGTCTCATTCGCTCGCCATACTGTTATATGTTTCTGCTAGTATTAGGAAATTATAAGTACTTTAATTACTAAAAGTAAATTTAAATTATTTGAAATTGCATGAACTTCGAAAATTAATTTTTCATCAGTTTCTACAATTAAAATCTTCTGGTAGTACACACACACACACACACGCGACACACGATAATAATCTCATGATTTTGTTCCAGATTCACAATGTATATATTTTAAAATCTTATGTATTCCAAATCACTTTCTAAAACTCTGGTTCGTTCTTTCGTCTGGGTATTTTCGATCTCTTTTGGCATGTTTTATTACTAAAGATATTTAATCGCTCACGTGCCGACAAATTATGACGGCGTCTCTTTGGCACCAGACTTTTCCTGACAGCCTACGTAACTTATAAAATCTAATATTCTCTTCCAGCTTTGATCGCTTCCTATGTTATTCCCTTTCAGAGGAATCCAGGGTTTTTCTGTGGTATCCTTGGACCCTGACGGGATCGACGTATCCCCACTCTCCTATCGATAATAAAGAGAAATTTTGGTCTCGCCTGTGTTTATTTTCAACACTGCAACCACGGATTACGTTATATATATATATATAAGAAATTTGAATATTACTATTTATAATCAAATATGAGTTAAGGATCAATTATTTTCATCAATCAGAAATCAGTCATTTAAAACTTATTAAGTGTTTTGGTACTCATTTCGGTTTCAAATCTCAGAAAATTCAGTTGTCGCAGAATGAGAATCTTCAACCTTTTAGCTAAAAAAGTACAGCTTCAAAGAAATAGTGGCTTGGTATGTTCATATTAACTATTCATTAAAACCCACAATAATTATCTACCTTAGCATTTTAAAATTGATTAGATAGCCCTTTTTCAAAATTTCCATGCATCGTTTTTCCAGAAAATCACTTAAACATGCACTTTTTAAACGAAATGTTGCTTCCGCACATGTGACACACTCCTCCACTATTTTCTCCGGATAGATGGAACTCAGAAAATTTGAGCTGTCGAGAGATGCATAAACCAATTTTTCAGAAACTTTTATCTAAAAGGACATTTAATATTACTTATTTACTTCAAGCGATCTAACTCAAAAAAAAAAATTTAGGTTGTTTTCCACTAAACCAATTCAAGAATCTCGGCGTCAGGGTTGATTCATAAACAAACTAATCGTTGCTAACGGGGAGAAAAAAATAAAGGACCTTTTTGCGCCATGCATACGTTTTATATCGCATAAATGGATTTGAACAACAAAGGCTGTTGTATGATTTATCTGTCGACCGTTGCTGGTTGTAAACAAATCGTAGTTGCTATCGGCAGAAAAAAATTCACCTCTTTTTTTCCTCCACGTACTATTTATGCTTTGGTTTTATATAATAGATATCAAATTTTGATCTAATGAATCAACGGAAGAGTCCAAAGTGCATACTCAGTGTTTTTATTATACTGAGAGACTAAACGCAAAACGTGTCGTTTGTGTAAGTGTATATACGGCAGGGACACTTACAATATGGGAAGTGAAGAGAACTCTTTCCTTGCTTTACTTTAGAAAGCATTTCAAACTGGGAAGAATATAGGAATCACATATTAAATTAATATTTTCATAAAGTAAATTTCAGTCATTCAGAAGTGAGAAGTGCCTTCTGCGTTATACGGTATTACATCCATAAAATGACTGAAAACCTTACATTCATATTATGATAAAAATATAATTCTAAATCTCCTACGTTTTATATGAAACGATTACTTATTATAAGTCCTACTGAACAGAGTTTGATATCATTCTTTTCAAAATTTATCATTTTGATGTAAAACTGTTGAAATACAAAATTTTAACAGCCTTTAAAATTATAAACTAGAAGCTCAAATTGTAGAAGGTAAAAAGTTTTCCTTTTCTGATCAGATATGGCAGCGCGAACTAAGTAGCAATGTGTTTGCTTAGTTTTTGACTTACTTTAGAAGAATCACTCATTCTATAATTGTTTTGCTTTCAGACTTATTTATTGATGCATTTCGATTTCGGATTTAAGTTATCTTATTTAAAGTAATATTGATTTTATATACATCTATTAATAGTACCGAAGTCGTAGTAATTAATTTCATTTCTTTTCCTTCATAACATAGGTTTTTTTAAGTCTATGATGTGTCTGACGCGGTTGCAAAATCAATGCAGTGTTCAGCGAGATTAGTCCACCGTTGACGAACAAGAGGATGGAGATCCCAAATAGTATGTTACGGTCAATGTGGATAATCGGTTATTATACATAATTACCTCGGTGATTATATATAATAACCGGCTGAAAATCTGGTAATTATGTATAATAACCGATTATCCACATTGACCGTAACATATAAACTACACTCGAAGAATCAATTTTGCTTAAACAATTTGAGTTACGAGCTGAATATCTGTACTATGAAATAATCTTATGTAAATTATGCATATTTATAAGAACATATAAATATTTCAGTTAATTAAAATTTAATGAGAAGAAAGGAAGCAGTGTATTTATTTCACGTATCCTTCTAACATGTGTGACAACAAAATGTTTATAACATTTGGTAAAACAGTTTTGTGTTCTAGGCAAAATAATTCACATAAGCAATTTATTAATTAAAAAAAATTCCCGCTCTATTCCAGTGATATATACTTATGAAATCAACAAGAATTGCATTTTGTGTTTCTATATTTACAAGAATAATTATGGAATCTTTTTAGAAACTTTATTTCTCATAAACATTAAATTATATACATGTTATTCTGGAAATGAATTGTTTTTTTATATGTACCTTATTTAAACACGAATGTTTTACATTCTTCATCTTCTGATTTTATTTAGAAGCAATAAAAAGAAGAGGTCAAGATTCAAATATACGAAATTTCAGAATTTCTGTATTTATCTACAGTAGAGTCTCGATAATTCGAGTCTTGATTTTTCGAGTTTTCCATAAATCCGAGTTAGTGAAAAAATCAGTTTAGGTCCCAAATAATGACCAAAACATGCACAAAACTTGAAAGAATTACTGCATCTGCTTTGTATTGTTGTTCGATGCAAAGCGGCTCAATCTCCTGATACCACTTTTACGCAAATCGAATCTGATTGGCTAATCGGATCATGTCATCGGTCACATGGATTTCTCGCCAATATTCCAGTAACTTTTTTGATTTTGAATGTGAGTGGTTTTTTCAATTACAAGCTTATGACGCTTTACGTTTTCAATGAAAAAGCGAAGCTACGAGGTTCCCACTTTGCTGAAAGCGAAGCCGCTGATGTTTTTTAAAGTTAAACAATTTGCCCGGTACCCACTTCAGATGCCGAAGGCATCGCGTGCAATCAGAAGGTCAAGTGAGCTGACAAACCAATCAGATTCGACTTGCGTAAGGTGGTATCATGGGATTGAGGCGCCTGTGTTCGATGGGTCATATGTCCATTGTGCATCCCGAAACCACGTGCAGAAATGCCCCCTTCCAAAGAAAACGGGATATATATAAGATCGATATATAGGAGCAATGAGTTTAAACAAAAAACAAAAAAACAATTGACAATTATTTTAAGATATAATTAACCTGTTGCTATCAGCAGTAATGTAATAATATGCAAGTACATTTTTCATTTAAATGTACTACACTGAAATTTAAAAATTGCTTTTATATCCATTTATTTATTCATTAAATTTTATGATTTCGATAATGGACCTTATGCATGTGACGTCACATCCTCCGACACGTGACCTGCCGGAGGCAGCCATTGGTCAGTCTTAAACAGCTGACTCAGAACTGCTTTTATTTCTGAGTCGCTTATAGGCCGATCGTTTTGTTTATTCCTCCACAGCTGTTTTTTTATACTCTCGAACCCAAAGGGTGCATAAGGTCCATTCGAGTTTTCGACAGTTCGAGGTAGGCCCGGTCCCGTCCACCTCGAATCATCGAGACTCTACTGTATATTATTTTTTAAACCCTTTTATTTATCTTGATTTATTTCATGTTTGTAAAGGTGCAATTTTGTAATCGATTGCTCGCTCACTTCCTGATGTGCTAGAAGTTTGAAAATTTGTATTCTTGTGGAATTCTCGATGGCCATATACTATTTTAATATTTTCTTAATTTAATTATAATTAATAATTATAAAATTAATTTTATTGTAATTATAATTAATTTATATACTACTTTAATATTTTCTTAATTAAATTAAATTTTAATCACGGTCCAGTGGTGCCAAGTGAAGTGACTTAAAGAAATAATTTATCTCAAGATTAAAAGAACCCTAGAAAAAGAAGTAGAATAAAAACTTCTACTGTTGAGTACACTAACAAAAGTGTGTTTTTGAAAAAAATATTTTAAATTAAATTTATTTGAAAGGATTTTTGAAAATAATCCTAAATTTTTGCTAGCAGATTTCTTATAAGTGCCATATAACTAAAATATCGTATTGTTATTGCAGCTGAAACAGGAGATTTTAAAATAAAAAAATGTTTTTAATATGAAATAAATATTTAATAAAAATCTACGAATATTGTTTTCTTGTAATAGGCAACCTTAAATAAATATTGAAAGTTTAAAATTTATTTACCAATTTTAAATTTAAAATTATTGCCAGAAGTGGATTCCCTTACTAAAGTACAAGAGTTTGGAAATACATTACGCAAATAACTGCTGTTACTTGTTTTTGTCACGGCTTTTTTGTCATTTTGAAACAAAGTCACTTGTTCCACAAAAGAAAAGAAAGGTTCTGATTAAATAGAAAATATAAACAAATATAAATTCAAATAGATTGTCAAGTAATCTGTTTATCTGTGAAAGGATTTGTAAAATGCATGAAATATTGAAAACAAAAGTTGACAGTTTTAATTTGTTTTCTTCGGAAAATTGAAAAAGAAGTCGTGCATTCTTTATTCAACAGAATTTCACAGAATAAGATATTATAGATCGATTTCAATGGATTTTTTTTAACTATTATATTTATCTTTTATATTTTTTAACGTTGAAATATATTATACTATTATGTGCCGAATTGTGTATAATCGGCATTTGTGTTAACTTTCCAACGTTATAACTGTATTAACTTTCCAACGCTATAATTGTATTAACTTTCCAATGTTATAATTGTATTATGCTCTTATAGTGTTGCATATAAATAGCAATTGTCTTCGTTGCCAATGTATTATGGCCTTTTTACAATTATGGCGATTAAAATTATAGCGTTTTATGTAAATAACAATTAAAAATTATAGCGTTGTATGTAAATAAAGATTAAAAATAGACTGGTGTTGGACCGTTAACACATTATGTATTTATACACAAACACATAAATGACAATTTTGTTTTTGAAAAAAAGTTAATTGAGACTGTTGCTCTATTTGCTTTCCTAACAAAAAAATCGTAAATTACTAATATAATAGACCAGTTCTGTCTCTCGGTAACGCTCTGACGTCACCAACAATAAAACTCGCGCCATAGCACTGCGAGACGACGTTAAACAGCATTATTTCATTGTTAGAGAACCTAAATGTCAGTAATTTTAAATTTAAAAGAGTAATTGTCATTCGAATTTCAAATTTAATAGCTATAGAATAGTGAAATAAAATTTTCTATCGATTGATACAAAATTTATCTCGCTATGATCAATAGTTCCCGAGAAATTTTAAATTATATTAATCATATATTTCAAATTATTTTCCATTTTTTTAATAGAAAGTAGTAAATTACGTCAGTGGTATATCATGCGCGTGATAGAGTTTGGACGCCACGATGCATCTCATTATTTATTGAAATCGTGACGATATAATTTGATAATATTTTTTGGCAACGTCTGACAAGCAGAGAAGTGCTTTGTTTAGATTAGAATTTCGAAAAAGAATTCCTATGAAATTTTAACTTTGACTTGCGTTTGACAAGCTGAGAATTTCGTGGTTATTGAATTATAATAAAATTGTTAAACAACGAAAGATACTTCACAAGGAATGTTGTTTACCAAGAGGTTTTTTGAAGAAAGCAATATGTAAGTAAAAAAAATATTTCCTGTCATTAAATATATGTATATTTTATTTGTTTTCAATCAATCTTAAACATTTCTTTAGCATATATATCTATTTAAATACGTCAGGTTTGACAAGAAATCTCTCGAATGAAGAGGCAATTTGCACCCGTCATACCATGACGGGTGATTTTCTAGTATATATATATAAACAAATAAAATGAAGATAAATACCTGGGTTTGCCATCTTTTTATCGATGAGTAGGAAAGCGAAATTTCACCACCGGCAGTGTATTCCACTGAGTAAATGCGTGATATCTTCGAAAAACATAATTTCTTTCAAAGCGTATAGTACTTCTTGAAAATCGAGTGTATTTAATTTCTGATAATCAGATTTAATGATTGAGAGCACAAGAAAAATTTAATTCTTAGACATTAAGAAACTTTGCGTAATCAAACAACCGTAGTATTATATCGGGAAAGCATTACTTTCTTTGAAGCAGCTAAGAATTGAGTCGAAACTGCAAACCTTTTCCGGAAGGGGATGATGTTTCTTTATTTATGCGACCTTCAAAGAACACCTGTCATAAAACTGGGATATTGGTGTCTAATTAGAAACACTAGTCTGGCAAAGGTGTTGAGACAACCCCGCCTTGTTAAAATAAGTCAGAAACAGTCAAAGTCATGTAGGACACCACCGTACAAATTGTTTCTCTTCTTGTATTGAGTATAAATCTTCTTACTAATGCTGTTTATTAGAAGTTTTTCTTACGCTTCAAAGGTACAAAAAATAAACCTCGATCATAAAAAATGCTTTGTGCCACAGGGATTGGATTTAATGATCAAGACTTCCTGGATCAAACGGCTTTTCTCATTAGTTGCCCGCCATTTTATACCCATGCACCTCTAATGACAGCTGCACAGGGACTTATTATTTATTTACTGTCACTGAATGTGTCCTTCAATTTAAATGTTTCCTTCAGCTGGAGACGCAGTTTCCATTTTGGCGTTGAGACATAGGTTTGTAATTTTCGTCTTCGCTTTGAAAAGAGATTACTTAAGTGATCAGTCGTAGGACACTGCGAATCTTATATTCACCACTGAGCCATTGTAATAATACATTTCATTTCATTATAAAAGCTCACAAGTTTCACTTTATTTTGAAAGATTTTTTTCAGAGGGAAGCATTGTTTCCATAAGATCACTGAGACTTCGATTTACAATTTTTGTATTGAGAAAGGGAGACTTTGGTAATGAATCCCAGGTCACTGGGAATTTGTCAATCATTACCGAGTCGTCGTGAGGGTCAATTTCGTTCCTTGCTAAAAGTCCACCAAAGTCTTTTAAATGCCCTTTTTCGTGGAGGAATTTCGTTTCTATATGAGTATTAAGGCACAAATTTTCACTTTTGCTTTGCAGAGAAGACTTAGGTTATCAGTCATAGTAGGTCTCCTCGAATCACTATTGAGTCTTCGGTCAGATCAGTTTCTACTTATTCCAAAAGTTCCTTAATTTCTTAAAAGTTTTTTTCAGCAGAGAGGTTTACTTTCATAAGTTCACTGGAGCAGGGTTTGCATTTTTATTTCTTTGATTTCAAATCAATCAAATCAGACCTAGGCCACTGAGAATCTGAAATTCCCTATTAAGTCATCGTACTAATCAGTTTCAGACAAACTACTTACTCAGGCACGTTAGTTTTGTGCAACATCACAAATATAATAGTTGAATAGTAAATCAAATTTTTAGAGAGAGTCACCGGTGATTGATACTGAACTTTCCGTTTGAACCGCTTCAGTCACCCCCTTCTCTAGTTAAGAGATTGCAGAGAAGGTGTAATCTAAGTAGATGGTTCAAATCTCAGGTGTGAAATTAATATTCGTATCAAAAGAACCGTTATTCTCGTAAAATCAAGTAATTTTTCTTCAGCACAGAATGAAAATATACTTTCCACTTCCTTTCCAATGTGAAAGCGACACAGAGTGGCATGCAATGACGGAGGATCTTGAGTAAGCACCGTTATTCTCGTGAGATCAAGTCATTTTTCTTCAGCACAGAATGAAAATATA
>BGPR01026974.1:4094-21108 GCA_013235015.1 Araneus ventricosus
TTTTCAGCTCATAACTTATAAGCAATTCTAGCAGACAAAAAGCTTTTAGTATACAAGTTGTTCGTTATCATAAGGTGATAATTCGCCTAATTGAAAAAATTTTTTCTATCTGTAGTCGTAACAGAGCTATGGGGAAATGATAAGTTGGGGAGGGGATTGAAAATGGCTTTTTAGCTCATAACTTCTAAGAAATTGTGGCTATCAAAAAGCTTCGATACAAAAGTTGTTTGTTGTGATAAGGCAATAATTCGCCTAATTTGAATTTTCTTTCTACCTTGAATTGTAAGGAAATTATGGGAATATGAAATTTTCAGTCCTCCACCATTTCCACCCCCTTTGAGCTGGTTAGCCCATCTGCGAACTCGGCCGAGATTTTCACCCTCCTTACAGCATATCCGTCGCCAGTTAAAATCTAATCAAAATTACTCTAGTTATCGTGTTTACAAAATAACACGGGCCAAAGCGTTATGCATATACTTCTCTACTAATAATAATAAAGAAAAGAACATTTTGCCCTCTATTCTCATAAGTATTGCAGCTACAAGAATGAAAGAGGGTGGAAGAAACTGCAAATGACGAGAGCTTTCCAACGAGGGGTAACATGCATAGGTTAAAACGTATTTTAAGTTAGGGGGGTAGGAGCGGAAGGGTGGTAAAATCACTTTTCAGCTCATAACTTCTAAGAAATTGTAGCTATCGAAAAAGTGTAAATGCAAAAATTGTTCGTTTTGATAACGCAATAATTCGCCTAATTTGAATTTTCTTTCTATTTTCAATTGTAAAGGAATTATGGGAAAATGAAAATTTCCACCCCCTTTGAGCTGGATAGCCCATCTACGAACTCGACCGAGATTTTCACTATCTTTACAACATATCCCAAGACGGTTAAATTTACATCAAAATTACTCCAGTTATCGTGTTCTCAAGATAACATGGGAAAAAGCGTTATACATATATATAAACTTTTTAACAAAGGGTGGTTTTGGGTTCTAGGGGTCATGATCGGTGAAGATCTGCAGAAATTTTCCGAAAGTCGTGTCATGAGAACCATTGCAATAGGTAGAGTTCCTATAAGGAATCTACCTAAAAGAGTGCCTGAAGATAATATAAAATACAATTCAAATTCCACAGAAATAAATTAAACTTGTTTACTTACAGGGAATCCAAAACTTAGTTACTACTACTACTAATAATAATAGTAATAAAACCAGGTAATTTTCCTTATATCCAGATTTTTCAAATTTACATTTCAATACTCTAAGCACATTTTTCATAATTTGGCTATATAGCCTTTCTAAAATTAGCTATAAATAAATACAGCAAACAATGCTGGACACATAAACCATAATATTACACAATACAACGAACAAAATCGAATTAGATACATTATGAAAATGATACATTTTGAAAATTAGTTTTAAAAGCTTTTGAATAGAATTTTAATGTATAATTTCTTTTCACCCCCCCCCCCCCCCAAGATATTAACTTTTAATCTTTAGAAACAAAATTTTGTATCAAAACCATATAGCATCAAGAGAATTAATAAATTTTACAATTGCAACAAATGACAGTAAAAAGCATGCAAATTTGCAAATAAAATCTGATGTTCAAAATATTGAACCAAATTTTTTATGATGAATGCATTTTTTTCATTGCATTCACTTACAAAGCATTTTATAGAAATCAAAAGTGCTGAAAACATGCATTTTGCGATATAAATCAAGTTCCACTGAGATATCTTGCTGATAATACAATAAACACCAGCATTGCATTTTCACAATTCCTTATCTCTACTAACAATAAAAGTGTATATATCTGGGTATTGGCATTCTACAAAGCAGACCATTGAACATAGAGCTACCAAATTTGTCCAAATATACTTAGGAGGATTAGAATGTGCACCTCAGAGCAATTTTTTAAAAATGTTAATTAAAAATCATGCAAAATTCTGGCATTTTTTTGCAACAACTTCCGAAAATATTGCTGTACAACAGCTATTTTTACACCATGTTAAAATTTACAAAAATATCTTTTTTCGTAATGTTAACAATTTTTTAAATATTCCTTTAAATATGATTTCAAACAATAAATTCCATTATTGTAATGGAAATGAGACAATTTTCATTGTTTCATCAAGTTTCTAATCAAATATTACTTATTCTTCCATTTTTGAAAATTTAATTATAAAGATCCTGTTCATATTTTGTATATTAACTGATAAGCAGGTTTTTTTTTCTAAATTTTACATAGTCATAAGGAAGATTTTACTTTAAAAGTAAAAAAATGATATAAATTCTAAGTAATAATCTTCTATCTAAACTTCCCCATCTTGTTTCTCTAATATACAGAACTATTGTCATATATTCTTTTAACTTCTATTGAAGTGGAACTGAATTTTATATGCATTTATAAATAGAATTCCTCTACGAGACAAAATTAAAAAACACACCCAATGCATGCATAGTGCTGATTACATTTACAGTTTTTTTACTTTCTGTCATGAATATGTTTCATTTCAACTCAAATGCTTTTAGAATAGTGGAAAATTTTCACTGTTTCTGCTTTTACATTAACCTCTAAACTGTACTGCCCTCATTCCCTCAATACAACATATGTGCATCTCATGATCCCATTTTTAAACTTATAAGAAAAAATGAAATTGTTAATAGAAATTTTAATTTGATACAAGAATTATGTGGAATCCGTAAACATTTCAAGTGTTCTATGAACTCTTAGTTGAAACGAAATGATAATTTAAATTGAGATAAAGCAAAACAGCTAACGGGTTAAACATTACATTTTAAGTAGAACTTGCCCTCACCTGGCCTAGGCCACATAATACAATCTGAAGAATACAATGAAACAAAATTCAATACAGGCAGCAGACATCATCAATCGAAAAATGACACAAAGACTATAAAAAAAGTCCCCTATTTCCTTTTTTTAATAGTTTTCAGTGTCCAACTCCTCTATCTGAAGAGTTAGCAACTGAAAAAGCTGTTCAACCATTCTGACAGCATCCCTCCTACAGAATAAAATCTGCATCAGCTCAACAATATTTAAATTTCGCCAATGTTTTGGCCAGTCCACCTGAAATCTCGACCGAAATTTGCATTTCTTAACTAAATGCTCCACCGTTTTTATTTCTTCACCAACATTATACTTTAAGAAAAATCTCAATCAGAAAAAGGAGAAAAATGTAGAAAAAGGGTCCTGGCATAGTGCAATTTGAAGTTTAATAACACTTTGTTCAGGACCTCCTCAACTGACGATCAAGTTCCATTCCGACCGACAAGTCATATATTGAACTAGTCTTAAGTCGGATTTAATTTTTAAACACTGCTTCATTCAAACCAGCTATAAAAGTTACATACAAAACACAAAAATTCAATCTATGTAGTGCAATTATTGCACATAATGTGAAAAATAGATGTAAAAATAATATGTACTGCATTGTATGTACTGTAAACAAAAATACAACCTGATATATGCAATGCTAAAATAGTAAATATTTATTAGTAACCAGCGGGAGTGTTCTCCCCTAAACTTTCTCGTATACTTCCCCAAGAAGGTGCCGTTTCCCCTTCCCCTGCGTGGCTAAAAAAATTCGAACCTATTGTTACCCAGAATCCACTATCAGAAGGTTTTTCATTATAGTGATTGAAAAATATCTAGGCAAAGAATGAAATTCAAAGAGATGCGTAAGGATTTTACTGTCTTACCGGCTCAAGGACAAACTGACGTAATTCGCTACTCCGTAATGAAATTCCTCTCCGTTCTTCATGTATGCATGCGCGTGGAGATAACGGATTCTTTTCAAAAGTAAATTATACGGACCGACAGACAGTCAACCCTTTGACGGACTTGGCCCAAAATTTTATACGGACCTACATTCATGACGATAAAACTGTGTATAAAATTTTATCCATCTGGCTTTTCAAGTTTTTGAGTTATAGTGTTCGCATGACCTCGAACATACAGACTTCCCGTTGATGGATTTTGTCCAAAATTTGATAGAAACCTACAAATGATGTTTAAAGACCAAATACCAAATTTCATCCCCGTAGCTCTCATAGTTTTCGAGTTCACAGACACACACACAGATAGACAGACAGACATAATTCCAAACTTGTGTTTTTCGGACTCAGGGAGGTCTAAAACGTGAGATTCGTCAAAATCTCGAGTTCGAATTTTTTGACGATACTTCGTACACGAGAAAGTAAAAACCATTTATTTATTTTTTTGTGGACATAAGTGTGAATGATTGTAAGAATGGTTGTGTAGAAGATTTCACTGAAATGAAATACAAGTAATGTTCCAGATGAACAAGCTAGTTGTCAAAGGCAGCTAGTAATAGAGAAGTGAGGGTTATCTTGCAATTACATCTTTAATTATTTTATTGAGGCATCTTATGATGATGATTACAAGTGACTTCATACTATATCCAGGGCAATGGAAAAAACAAAGCTTACAATAATACTTATTTAAAAGTGCAGCTTATTAGTAATAAATCTCAGAAATGCATAGGAATTTATTAACGATTTCATTATCAAAGTGTAGAATTAAAGTAACGCTTACAGAAAGGATTAAAAATATCATTTGATGAATGGAACAGAAATAGGAATTCAACTAATTGCATTTACCTTACAAATAATTTATCCCATATGTCTCATCTGAGAATTCTTAGTTGTATGTCAAATCATACTTTAGAGTTTCTCACTGTATTTTTGAAGTTTGGAAATATAATCAGTGCCACAAACAACAATTAATATTTGGAAGCACTTTTTATTTAAAGCAGTTTCTCTTGTAAAATAAATTTATACTAAATTTATTTGTTTTGCGAAACTTTATTTAATTTTCTAATGCCACAAAAAAGTACAATAAGTCTAATATTTCACATTAACTACATTTGTTGTAACAATTTATTTTAAAAAGTTAAAATATTCATTAATATTTTATATTAAAAAATCAAGCCACTTAATTTCATTTACTTACTCCATTTTATTAAAATACACCCATGTTAATTTTTAAAATAAAGCCTTACATGGATTACTGGTTAGGAAAAAAGAGCAGGTACTTTTCCGTTAGCCGGACACAAGCGAAAAATCGCCAAATAATGTAGAATTCCGCCAAATTTCTTACAACCATTCTTTGGCGACTTGGCTCGCGTTTGGTTCACAATTGGCGACATTTGTGCCCGACTAATGGAAAATCGCTTTGCTTTGGCAACTTGGCTCGCATTTGGTTCACTTGGCGACATTTGCGCCCGGTTAACGGAAAATCGCTTGGCGACTTAGCTTGCGTTTGGTTCATAATTAGCGACATTTGTGCCCGGCTAACGGAAAAGTACCAAAGAGCAAAGTCATTCTATAAAAAGTATAAATTTTCAAACCTACTTCATACAGTTGAACAAGAACAGGTCTGTGATTTTTTAGATCCAACATCTTATCATGACGCTGTAACAACATATTGCAATCTTTACATATGCGGAGGTTTTGATGATCTGAACCTATGTTGACAACGGACATCAAACTTGCAGCACTTCCTTTTCGAGAAACTGGGCTTGATTTTTGAAGCAAACGCTGATCATCAGAGATAGCTGGAAGTGTCAGTTTTCCTACAGGATTGGAACAAAATGAATGACTTTAAAATTTTCCAGGGATGAGATTTCCAAAAATGCAAAGAGTCTGAAAAAATGTTCGAACGACATTTGAGCAATAATACTTAAGAATTACAACAAATATTGTAATTGCTACTGGTATTAAATCTATCCCGTTTATATACAATTTTCCCTTAACGAGAAAAAATAGTAAGAATTAGAAAGAAATTATGGTACCGTTACAAAGCACACATCAGTAAAACATCTGTTTGTTGAAATTAATCAGTGTGTATTCATTTTTAAAATAAAAATCAGATATAATACTCTGGATAGACATTCATTGAATTGAAATTTGGAATATTGAGTACACTTTTCTAGATTAAATGGAAAATAAACAACACAAAGAACAAAAGAAACAAAAATGAATTAACTATGTTAGTTGCCATTTTTTTTAATACAGCTCTCTCGAACAGATCTTTTATATTATAAGAAGTGGTTTTTATTTTTTTGGATGGTTGCCTCACTAGTTCGTTGGTAACTATTTGATTTGAGTGTTTGGAGCTCAGATCTTCAGATATATTTCAACCCTTATTTTGAGAAAGTTTTGATTTAAAAAGTTGGAAAATTTCTGAAAAATCGAAAAAGTTGGAAGAATCTCATCCCTGATTTTCAGCAATTTATGTGCACCTGGAAAAAAGATTGAATGCTGAAAAAGTTTGTCAGTCTTTCAAAAATAGCATCAAAGGTATTAATTTAAGTAAATACTTTCATGCAGAACTTCTAAATAATGATAACAGTAAAAAATTTTGATTTAAAAAAATTTGCTTTATTTGGAAGAGCAGTTTTGAGATTTCAGAATTGTTCATTTTTTCACTCTTCATCCTATGATATTAAGAAGCAAACTTAAGAATCTTAGGTCCAATGACTTTAACTTAAATAAATAAAATATATAGGAAGTAACATATTTAAATAACTAGATTTTCATCTAATTTTCTGCTTTAAAAAATCCACCAACTTAAGAAATTTAAAAAGCAGTTTAAGGAAAAGTTGTGTTAAAGAAACATCACAAATTATTGAGCATCTTTGTAAAGGTACTTATGTGTATAAGTGATGTAGTATTTGTAAAGAACTTTTCCTTTCTATATTTTGATAAATTTAGAAGAAATATATCTTTCAGTTAAAGTATAGATAAATATAACACTGTACTGTATTGACTAAAACTTTATTGGTCTGTATAAAGTGTGTGCTCATGAAGAGATTTAACTCTGCAGAGAACTTGAATAAAATGATGCAATAAAAATAGAAGAATGCTAAATTATAATAATTTTGTAGCACATAGTTAAAAAAGTACTCTTAAATATTAGCTAACACTTACTTTAAAGAAATGGTGCTTATGACAATGATCGACCCTTGTATTATCATTCGCTTGAATTGCAACAACACATATATTCAGTTTATTGAGATCGGTAGGAAACGTATTTGCACCAAAACTATATAGGATTGTCTACTTTAATACAAATAATATACCGTACTATGTTTCATGTCGGATCTCAATCTGTGGTACGCGTACCCCCAGGGATATGCAGACCAGTAAGAGGTACGCAAAAATAATGTTGGTAACGAATCTTACTGAAAGAAAATGAATCCTACAAATGCCATTAAGTGAATTCGAGTCATTTGAATCTTAAGCATTATTAATAGACTTCTTTGCATGGAGGGATATGAGAGAAGGAGGTACTCAGAAATAAAAAGACTAATCAAGGGGTATGGGAGGGACTAAAGTTTAGGAGCCACAACTTTAAATAGAATGTTGATAAAAACATTTCTTCTGCCTCCAATTTTGGTAAAAGAAGAGTAGCTTCTTTTTTCAGTGACAAGTTGTTTCAGGGTTCTTACTGATTTTTAAAATTAAAAATCAAGGAGTATTTAAGGAGTTTTCAAGGAGTATTTTCAAAATTTTCAAGGAGTCAATATTTATAACTCAAATAAGTTTTTTGGCATATTCATTGCTTATAAAATAGTATATGAAGAAAATAAAATTAACAAAATTTCTTGATTATTAAAACTAATTTAGCTAAAATTGATTAATAGTATCTATTTTGCTTCAATTCCACCTTCACAATATATGTCCTTTACAACAAACCATACATTAGAATTTAAAGAAATACAGTTATTTTTTCAAAATAATCCAAGAGAAATGACATTCTCCATTTGCACCATTCTATTGTTGTGGTTATTACTGATTGGCACATAAAACCAATTATTAAATTTTGGTTACTACTAGGAGATGAACATCAAATTGTGTAAAGAGCAACGCAAAATACTGGGCAATTGATACAGCGGCGACTTAGAATCCTTTTTATCGGTGAAACATAGTACACATTTAATAAAAGAAATGTTAAAAATTGAAAATCAAGGAGTTTATAAGGAGTAAAACCCAAATTCAAGGAGTTTCCACAGCAATTGAAAATGAAAACCGTTTTCAAGGAGCGTACAAAACCTGTGTTTGGTACAAACAATATTTCAATATGTTTATTTGTTGATTCAATACTAAGTTTATTTTTCATTTCAAATTGAAAATTCAAACTCACTTGCAAAATCATAACTAATGAAAAAAGAACAAGAATTGCACATCACATATCCACACAAGCGACAGTGGTGCCAACGCCTAGACAATCCAAAGGATTTTGCACATCCAGGACAGAGGGGAACATCACTGTCAGCTACCCATGGCACAATACTTTTTTCATATTCTGGGGAAGAAACAATGCTAACATCAGCTTATTTGAGATGCAGATATATAGGCATAAACATGCATTTCTGATTAAAATTCAAGAATACCTTTCTTCTTTTCAGGATCAGATGATATATCACAGATAAGTTTGTCTAATCGTATCAAAAGCTTATTTGTTTCAATAACATATCTATTTATTTTCTTGTCTCGTAGCATCTTGAAGTACTGCGTGTGGTTAGATAGTAAACCTGTATTAAAGAACAGTAAATGTTGAAGTAAAAACAGAGACATCAATAGTTATAAGTACATTTTACATATTTTTTCATAAGTTATAAAACTTTGTAGATTGGATTTTTTTTTATCTTTGTATACTAACAATCTAAACTTAATAAATTAAAATTTAATTCATACAAAACAATATATAACAGATAGATCATGATAAAATACAAAACTAAAAGATATATACTTCATGAAATTATGATATCAATAAATGCACTAGCTTCAAATTGCCAGATGCCTTCAAATTTTTGCATTCGAGTTTAATCCAAAACAAACAAGAAAGAAAAAAAAGCATTTACCTATATCTTGTTCCCAAGAAATATCAACAAAATCAGATTTGACAGTGAATACAGGTTCAGCATCAAATGATGGCTTAATAAAATCATTATCCAATGTATCTTGTTTTAAAATTTTTCTTTTTGCTTTATCTGAAATACACATATTGAAAAATAATTCATTAAAGTGGCTTCAGTGGAAGAAAAGTTAAATTTGTATGTGCTTAAATCTTGAAAACTTTAAAAAAAAAAAAATCATATTTTTTTTACGCATAAACAAAATTTTACACAACCTTCAAAATGATGTTTTAATGAGAATTTTTTTGTACAAGAGAAAAATATTGATCTTTCAAATATCGACAGATTTTGGAGAGAAACAAGTACTAATCTACAAGTAGATTTTAATCTATGCAAGTGAGCTAGGTGGGAATTTTTTTAAAAATATTTTTGCGATAGGTTCAAAAATACAGACTAAATACTAAAAAGAATAGACTAAATACACAAAAATAAATGTTTTCCAATACAAGCATTTTAAGATATATATATAATGCATTCGCGGTTGTAGTCATTGAAAATAAACAGGCCGAGCAAAACTACCTCTTATTTTTATTATCAATAGGAGATTGGTGGATATATACATGCATCTCCGTTTAGGTTACAAGCAAGAGTGCACAGAAAAATCCCTGTATTCTCTCGGATAAGGGAATAACATATTGACACGTGATCAAAGTGAAGGGAATATTGGGTATTTTTAGTAAGTTACGTAGGCGTTTCAGGGAAAAAGTCTGGTGCCAAAGAGACGCCGTCATGATTTTCTGTGGGCATGTGAAAGCGATTAAATATTCTTTTAGTAATAAACATGCCAAAATGAGAGATTTAATATACCTTCAGCGTGGGAAAAGAACGAAACTGGAGTTTTAGAAAAGTGATTTTGGAATACATTAGGATTTTAAAATATATAATATTAGAATTTGGAATAAAATTAAGTGAGATTATTACATATATATATATATGATACATTTTACATTAAGGAAGCAGATTTAGATGTATATAGACTGCCCTTTAAGAATGGACAACATTAGACTATCAAGTTTTGAGTTCATTCAAGCACCTGTGGGGAAAAATGAAGAAAAATTATAGTTTGTTTCAATATCCCGAGACTAGCACTTTTGGACGATTCTAGTCTGGAAAGGGGTCACAGGAAATGAGTAAGATGAGCGCATTTCCAGAGTTCTTAGTCAGGTCACGCTAAGTAAAATGTAAACATCTGTCCCTCCATTCTTCACTTTTCCTCTATTTTGGTGAAAATAACTCTGCCTGGTGTATACGCAAAAGCGCAGAGGGTTTCGGAATCCAAGAACAGTACTTTTCCGTTAGTCGGGCACAAGTGAAAAATCGCCACATAATGTAGAATTCCGCCAAATTTCTTACAACCATTCTCTTGGCAACTTGGCTCACATTTGGTTCAAAACTGGCGACATTTGCGCCCGGCTAACAGAAAATCGCTGCGCTCTTGGCAACTTGGCTGTTCACAATTGGCGACATTTGCACCCGGCTGACTGAAAATCACTTCGCTCTTAGGGACTTGGCTCGCGTTTGGTTCACAATTGGCGACCGGCTAACAGAAAAGTACCCCGAGACCATACAATATCTTCACAGGACAATAAGAGAAATATTCAAGTCTACAGAAAATAAGGTTAATTTAAATATGGAGCAATTAATATTTTTTGTCAGTAAATATAAGATTTGAAATGGAAATTACTAATGAGAAACCATAATCATTAAAGCTAATTAGCAAAGAAAAATTAAAGACTAGATGCTTTAATGACAAAGAATGGTTTATCATAATCAAGAATGGAATTATATTTTTGAGACAATTGTTTCACTTAGCGTAATTTTTTTTTTTAGAAAAATGAGTATCAAAGAAATCTCTATCTGTCACATTTCATCATTCTATAAATGTACTAAAGAAAATAGAAGCCAATTGTAGAATGGGTGTTTCATATATTTTTTTAAATTAGTCAAAAATAAATGCATGGCATGAATCAAAATATTTACAATAAGATATAACAAAGAAGAAAATATTTGCAAAAAATGATTTTAACTTGTTCAATATGGATGAACATAAGTTTCATGATCTTTTAATTTTTCATAACATGATTCCATTATAAGTATTCATGTAAAAACATAATGGCTTCACCAATAAAAATGTTTTTCAATTTTCACTAATTCTTGCCTTAAAAAAAAAGAGAAAGATAAATAAAGGTAAAAATTCTTTACATTTTTATCATCATTATTATCTTTTAAAGTGTACAATACTGATAATATAGTCAACATTGAAATAAATTAGTAAAGACATTTATGAAACTAGTTCTCTAAGCCAATCATACAGTTTTTCAATTCGTGAATTAATCCTATTTTTTCCATATTCAGTATCCTTATCTATTTTTAAATACGAATGCTAAATATAACTATTAAAGTCAATCATTTAAAAGATTACAGACATTAACAAAGATAAGATATGGGATGTAGATAGTATATATACAGACATAACAATAACAGCATCAGTTATTTGTTATGAAAATGCAAAGTTATAAAGACATGCACTATCTCTGATAAAAAATTTTTGAGATGATTATGATTTTTAAATAAATAGAGATATAGGGTCATTCCATGAAAATAGTTACCTTTTACACCTAAATAAAATTTCACTGTAACTGTAATTGTGATACAGCATTTTTTTTCAGTGAAATTTCTAGTTTCTAGATCTGCCAACAGAATTTTCCAATAGTGGCTGATTTGAATTTTGTTTTAGAAAGAACACACGCTTGTATTTGAGTGTTTTTAATCTTATTTTTTCTACTTAGCTCACAACTTATTTTATAAACTTATTTTCATTTTTCCTATTCAATGAATACATTTTTTGGAAGATTGTACAGCTAACTGCCTGTCAAGAAGACAATTTCTGAATATCTTAAGAGGCAATTACATTTTTCTCGACAAATTTTTACTTAGTTGCTCTTTGTTACGTTAGTTACAAAAATATTAATTTTCTCTCTTAAATTACAGAGAGTACTTCCAGAATTTTTATTTTGTGGATTTTCTTAACTTGTTAGCTAACTTATATGAATCATTGAAAAATTTTAATGTAGTTCTATTTATTAATGATTTAGAGCTGTGACTAACGTAACAAATATTATTGTTATGTTAGTCACATCATTTTTGACTCTTTAAAATAACTTTCTCCTTTTAAAATTTCAAAAAGTATTGCTAACATATTTTAAAAAGTTAAAGAGTCTCTTTTTTTTTTGTCAGAAATCAAAATGGCGGGACCAAGCACAGTAGAAAGAAAAGGAAAGAGCCATGCTGGACAAAGTGAAGCTGAAAAGCTTGAAGATAAAATAAAAGGCAAAAATGGAATGAGAGCTTTAAGACTAAAAAGAGAAAGGGATAAGAAACTGAAAAAAGAAAAGGAAACTGAAACAGCGAAACTGAGAATGTGAAAGATGAGAGCGAAAAAAAGTCAGAGTCTGCTTTGAGCCAACAGACAACTTTTAGAGCATATTCATCACCACAAGCATTAGGAAAAGCAGTAAGGAAAGTTAAGAAGTCTTTGTCTACTAGTCCAAGGAAAAAGCAAGCAGTTGTGGAGAAATTAGCTTCACACATAGGACTCTTAATTCCATCTACTAAACCTCAGAAGAAGAATGGCCTGAGTGTGTGAAAGCTTTTTACTATCGAGATGATGTATCAAGACAACTTCCTGGAAAAAAAGATGTAAAGTCCATTCGAAATATAGAGACCAATAAAAAAGCACAAAAGGTTAAGGTACAACTTACAAGATGCATTTCAGTTATTTAAAATTGATCATCCTAATATTGAAATTGGGCTCTCAAAATTTTGTGAACTTAAGGTACAACTTAAAAGATGCATTTCAATTATTTAAAATTGATCATCCTAATATTGAAATTGGGCTCTCAAAATGTTGAGAACTTCTTCCCTCAGAAGTTGAAACTGTGGGATGTAGATCAAAGTATGCTGCTGCCCATATTGCGAGAATTTTGCTTTCCTTTTAAAAATAAGCAAATGGAAAAGGAATAATATTAAAACTGCCAATGAATAATCAAGTTAATTGTTTGCAACAAATATAACACTGATTGCATTGGTCAGATGGTGCATCAGCACATTTTAAGAATCGATATAGCATATTATTGCTGTTTTCTAATGGAATACTTTGTGAGTGGAACTAAACTGCTTTGTACCATAGAAAAGGGCCTCATGATGGCATTGGTGCTGTTTTGAATCATCATGTGTAGAAGAAGGTGCTGCAGGGACAAACCATCATCAAAAGTGCCATTGAGTTTTCAAAGTGGATGCAGCAGACATAAATATAAAATGCCTTTTTGTAGAGGAGAAAGAAATTCTGCTTGAACTGGCTGCAATTGAGAAAGGTTTAGAATCAATTAATGAGCTCAAAGGCAAACAGTCTTGCCACTGTGTGAAAAAAGCAGGCTCTTCAAGTGTTAACATGTTTTTAAACACTGGAGATGATATTCCCTTCAAAACTAAAGTCGGTATCCTGGGATCAAAAGTCAATGGTTTCTCGAAAAGTAGTGTAACTTTCATAGAGTTGGAGAAATATTTCAGTGTCTATTATAATGACAACTGGTATATAGGATGAGTAACAGAATACAATGCAAATTCAGGAATGTGCAAAATAAAATTTTTGCAAGAAACTGACTTAGGCTTCAAGTGACCAAGTGTTGATGATGTGCAAATAGTCCAGAAAAAATTCATTTTGTCATGACCTATTGAACTAAGTGGAAACCTGCCATTTTATATCAAATATGAAACTAGAAGAGACATTATTGCCCTCTACAAAAAAGTTAAGAAAGGACTCCATTTGTATTAAAATTGCTTTGCATCCATTCTTCAGTTTTAAACACTTTATTAATGATGATCCAACTGTTACGTTAGTCACACCATTGAAATAATAAAAACATCAATAAATAATTATTGTTGATTATTAATCAATCCAAAATTGTTCTTACTACAAACTTAATAGTCCTATGTAATACTATAATTAATTACAGATTTTTTTTATTAACAAAATTCAGAAAAATCTAGTGCTAAAGCCAAGCTATCTTTTATGTGGTAACTAAATTGATACGTTAGTCACAAAGTTAAAAACTTAATTTAATTTGGTTAAATCATTATCTTTTAAAATAATTTCTGCATGGATATGTTATATTGACTAGTATTACATAAAATATAAGGATAAAAGATTTCATTAGAGATTATTTAAGAGCATTTTATCATATTATAGCTTGTTAAAATCTTTCCAAAGTTACGTCAGTCACAATGGAATGACCCTATACTAAAAGATTAAAACTCATATTTTTAAAAAATAAAATTGCCAAATATTTTTTCCCCCACTGAAATAGAGCTACATGACTTCAAAATTCAAATACTAGTTTATATGTAGATAAAATATAACAGTCAAATTTACCAAAAAATCCTTTCAGAGCTTGAATGACATCGGTATCTTCAGTAGAATGATTAACATCAAAGTGCTCTTGCAGCTGATCAACAGTATGCAAATCATACATACAAATGGGACATAAAAGACCTTCACGGATTTCTCCTTCTGTAAACCCAGCAGAAGACTTGGCCATTTGAATTCCCAACTAGAAAGATTATATATACATTAACAGACCTTCATAAATTAAAATAGTTAAACTACATTACAATTTTAATGAAACAAATATCCGAGTTAATCAGTCGCAACTGTATTTGGAGACTACTTAACTAATAAAATGGAAGTTACAAGATTTAAAATCAATAAACTTATTTTTCAAACAAGAAAGAGTGCACAACTGGCACTCGAGAACTAGTAATAACCAGTAACCAATATTAAAATAAGAAAGATCTTCTTTGTAAATTATTTGATTGAAGTAAATGACTATATAAAAAATACAGGTATCATGTATTGCTATGAAATTTGAAAGAATGAAATGTTTTATTATGACAACTTAAAACAGAGTGATTGTAGTAAAATTTATAGAATTGCAAGAACGAGGAGAAAAAAATTGAAGCATATATATATATATATAAATAAAACAAAGTACAGACAAAATTAATCAGTACATTAATTTTTTCCCTCATAAGAATCTATAAACAGATTTCTAACTAATAATCATATTTTTAAAAAAATAAATAATGCAAGAATACGTCTATCGTATTGTACAAAACTCTTCAATGTTAAAATTAACATTTGACATCAATAAAATAAAGCAAAAGTTTGCTAATAATTAAGTTTCATTAAAACATTTAAAATGCATATGGACGGTTTTCATATCATTTTTATTATAATTTCAATTGCATTTAAAATAATAAATTAAGTTAGCATCTATTTACAAAGCAGCAAATAAAATAAAATGTATTATAACGACGTTTCAATAATTTTTACCCTACACTAACCCCCCCCCCGGGGCCGGGGCTTCTATCAAAAATAAGCACACCGCACGATTGTTTTAAATTAAAAACAATTCTTAGCAATCCTGAAAAATTTTTAAATATATCGTGAAAAGTGTATTTAAAAACAATTAAAGGTCATGGTATTATTATAAAATAATAGTTTTCTTCTATCCCATTACACAGTTAATATGATTAGGGAGTAATTCTTCAGAGCGGATTCGGACAATTCTCACACAATTACTACATATACAATGTTTCATACGTTTAGTAGAAATGGTATATAATAAAATGTACTGATATTAATTTTTGCAGTTTTTAAATCTAGAATTTAATCTCACTTTCAAGGGAGTTAAATTCTAAAATTTGATTAAGAATTCTTCCTCAAATGATATTTAATATGTTCTTAAAACTGAATAATTAATTAAACCGAAAATTTACTTGAATTTTTAACTTACTAATTTATTTTAACTATTAGGGTACAGAGGAAAAGAAACTCAACAATTTTTAAATTAAGAAAAGCGGTATTTGACATAAAATCCCATATTTACAAACAGAGGAGTTACTTCTGATTTGTAGCTGTTTCCAGCTGTGCGATCATATTGTGTAAAAATACTTGACCAACATTTGAACCAAAATTTTTTCTAAGGCTAAAAATCTAGACTTTGTAAAATTTAATGTGTGGCAAAGAAATTTTTAATGCTTTTAAAGTTGGATTTATCTATAACTCAATGGTTTTCGAAAAAACTCCATATTTTAATATTTTACTTTTATATAAGAAGACGATAAAAATAATAAATTTTCTTACGATGTGTTGATTCTTCATGAAATATGTTCAAGAAACAGTTTTAGGACTTATTTTGAATAATAAAAAAATATTTTTTTTCATGCAGATAACGAAACTTTATGTACAAAGTGAAATGAAGAGACGTAAATTGTCTGTCAACTTTCTTCGGCTTCGAGCCGCGTTTTACATTTCTCGTGTTAGTTTTTTTAGTATTAATTATAATTAGCGAGTTTATGAACCTCAGCACATCGAGTAATAATTCAATTCACGTAAAATCTTTTTCTTTCAGATATTTTGTGTTTGTTTTTATTTAATGTTATTGTGGCATACCGGTGCGTTGATTGCGGATTAAAGTAGTTTCGGTTTTTCTTCTCCTTTGAGCTCGTTTCATTTTTATAGCATTTTATGAGAATACTTGCAATTCAATATCAAATCTTTGTTTTTTTGGTATCTATTTTTATTTCTAAGTATTCTTTATTGTTATCATTTTAATTAATGTTAAAGATTAAATTGTTTTGCTCCATCGTTTATACAATCCCATTACATGTTATTAAAGTGTTTTTATGAAATTTATCGTGATGTGATTATGGATATAACATTTATCTTCAGAAAAAAAATTTAAAATTTATCCCTGTTAATACCGGTGTGGGAAGTGTGGTCTGATTTTATTTCCATCTATCTTGATGTTCAGAATCAGTGTAATGATTACCTTAAGATGAGAAATATGAGTTGTTGGAACAGGTGTTTAAATTCCTGTTGGTAATAATTTTTTTTTTGCTTGGGGTAGGGGAACTCCAAGATTCTGCCAACCAACCAAAAAATATAAATTTGAAGACAACCAAGATAATTTGTGAAAAGATTTATAA
>BGPR01026975.1:0-11448 GCA_013235015.1 Araneus ventricosus
CCTTTCTCTGGATTACTTTTAGTTTAATTGTCTGAAATATATGTATTTTCCTTAACCGCCCATCAAATTATTCCATAAAACAGCAGTCAGATGTATGGAAAAGTGATATAAGTCAATAAATTTGTCATATAATATCTGTGTATGTTTTATGGATCGAGCTGTGCTTAGTTTATACAGAGATGAGGTTTGTCATTTTGTTCAATGGCACTTTTACTCTATGGGTTCTAGGTATAAATATTTAAGTTTTAAACGTTTTATTAACAACTTCATTGGTGAAGCCAAAGTGTTTTCATACAAATTCCTACCTAATTTGACAAACTTTGTAACTGGAACTATAAGTCTATTTGCAATATTTAAGGAAATAAATGATTGTCCTACTTTTTGAGACACCTCTATTTTTTCAAAAGGTGACTAAAGAATTAAATTCCTCAAGATATGCAATCACACCACATCTTTGAATGAAAACGTTAAAAAACGCGTGACTTTATCAGCATGATCGTTTCAGTGTCCTATTCCAGCCGAAACACTCGAGTTTGTACTATTTGTTTCTGAATCGACAATCGGCGAGTTGTGCTGAGATTCCGCTCCTGAATAAAAAATTCTTCAAATGCCCAGTCTATTTGGTTAAAGAAATATTCTAAATAATTTGGTACACAACCCACTTCAATACCGATATCTGTATGAATATCCTTAAAGAATATATTCAGACTCCAATTCCACCTCAGTTTTACATTTGTAGGGTGAGAAATTTTATTTTGAAAAAAAAAAAAATCTGAAAATAAGTTTACCTGTCTAAAGTCAGAATTTGAATAATGAAAAGCTGAAAATCGATTTCTTGTTAGGAATTTAGTTTTGTGCTCAGCAATTGAGGATAGATATTAATTCTTTTCTTTTTACTTTTTATAGGTGACGCCATGCGTAATCATAATAATTTTGAATTTTCCATAAAAAAGACAAAGGTAAGTGGACTGAGACAGCAACAAATTATTTCAGGAGGATGGTGGTATGAAGAAAAGACTTTTTGTAGTCATCTTGAATGGGTTCATAAACCTGGCGCTGATGACTTAGTCAACGTTTTCTTGGTGGCCATGGCGGCAATATAAAAAAATTTAGCTGCTGTAGAAATAAAAGTGAGGCCCAAGTGGTAACTGAATTCGAAATATGTGAAAATTGCAACTGTTTATTCCAGTAAATCCTTATGTTACAGCATAAATGGATGTAATTGACTTTATTTGTCTTAAAAAGCACTATTAATATATAATAAAATAAATAAATATTGTTCTTGTTTCAGTTCATGATAATAACTTAAATATAAGTGAAGTGGCAAAAGCAGTTGAAGATATGAAAAGTATTGGTAACAGTCTGTTGTAATTACAGAAGGATTCATCTCTATATTCTCTTAAAATATGTAAATAAGAAGAAAACACATGACCTGTATTTCATTTGTACTTTTACAGAATAATATTCCCATTTTAATATGTATTAATATTGAAAAGACAGTTAGATTTTAGGGATTTTAGTAACTAGAGAAAATAAAGAAAACGAAAATGTAAGGTAAGTAAAGATTTTTGAAAAGTAATAAGATCTCCGAACACAAACTTACTTGAAAACCACACCATTACTATCAATTTTAGCAACAGACACCAGTGTATTGTGAATTTTTTTCTTGAAGTCTCAAAAAACAGGAAATCTCATTAAGAGCAACGAACAAAAATTCCGGCAATAAAAGTATACCTAAAGGATTGTTCAAAAATGAAGGAAAACTAAGCACTGACTCACTGGATGCCTGAATTTCAGAAATATTTGCCTGTCTGGTTTGAAACACGATAAAATTGGTATATATGAGTCTTATTTCCATGATTAGAAGTTATATATCCAAGAAATTATTTGCACTTCTATCGTAGCCAAAATGTCTCCCATTATATCTTAGAATACTGGATCACTTTCTAGGAAATTATGTCTGCAGACAAGTCCTCCCACGAAGGAATGTTGGTAGTATGGGAGAGATGAGCTGCGTAAGTCAAAAAAACAAAACACTAAACTTGGTAAATGTCCTTGCTTACTGTGTTTTGCACATAAGCCTACTTTCTTCCAAAATTTATTTTTTCTTGGCTCAAATAAGCTTATACCTCCTTTATTTGAACAGTGAGAGCATTTAAGTTTGAAAACACTTGACTTAAGCATTGTCTCTGCTAACTTTCTGTTATTGTCTTCGCGGCTCTCTAAGAAACATTCTTGAATTAAGCATCAACTTATTCTGTCCATGTTGTCTTCGCGGTCAAAAAAAACATATTTGATTTAGCGATTTTCTTCTGCCAACTTCTTCGTCATTGTCTTGCGGTTTAAAAAACATTCTTGATCATTGTTTCGCTAACTTTCCGCCACACTTTCTTGCGATGGAAGAAACATTCTTGAATTAAGCATTGTCTCCGCCAACTTATCTCCCCATTGTCTGCACTTAAAAAACATTCTTGACTTGGCATTTTCTTCGCTTTCAACTTCTTCCTGTCACGTCTCTGGTTTAAAAACATTCTTGATCTTTATGATTGTCTTCGCCAACTTCTTCCGTCATTGTTCCTGCGGCTTCTAAAAAACATTCTTGACTTAAGCATTGTCTCTGCTAACTTCTTCTGTCACACTATGGGCTTAAAAAAAATATCTCTGATTCTATGCATTGTCTTCGCCAACTTCTTCTCATCATTGTCTTCGCGGTTTAAAAACATTCTTGAGTTAATCATATCTAACTTTTTTCTAATAATGTCTTCGCGGTTTAAAAAATTTTTTGACTTAAGCATTGGTCTTCGCCAACTCTCTTCTGTCATTGTCTTCAAGGCTTAAAAAAAAACATTCTTGACTTAGTTAATTGGTTCGCCAACTTCTTCTGTCATTGTCTTCGCGGCTTAAAAAAAACATTCTAAGCATTGTCTTCGCCAACTCTTCCGTCATTGTCTTCGCGGGCTTAAAACATCTTCTGAGGCTAATTACTGTCTCCGCCAACTTCTTCTGTCATTGTCTTCGCGGCTTAAAACATTCTTGAATTAAGCATTGTCTCCGCCAACTTCTTCTGTCATTGTCTTCGCGGCTTAAAGATAATTGTCTTTGTGGTATTTAGAAACTCATTAAATACCAAAAATGCCTTAACCCATATCTGCCATGGAAACCAAACAATAAACCAATGTTGATACGAAAAGACACAACATTGGTGAAAGCACCAATCATCAGGAAAATACAGACCCAAGGTTGGAAATCATAGCTTGCTCACATGATCAGCGCAAAACTGATATTTTCTTAACAACCCAATGCATGAAATGAGAAAACACCGGGAAAAAAAGATGAAGTATTTGTAACACTCTATTAATAAGAAAGGAGAATGTACAGGCTATGCCTACAGGGCAGACCGCTGAACCTAGAGCCACGGTGACGGCACAAAACATATTATGGAAGGTGGGAATGTGCAATCGTTTCCTGGTTTATTTGAAATTTTAATTAATTATAATTAGGAAATTTTGCGCTTTTCCTTAATAACTTTCTTGAATCCATGAAAGCACAAAAATATTTTTACACCATATGAAATGGTTTAAAAAATAACTTTCAGCAGACATCAATTAAATGCTGTCGCAATATTCTATAATATTTAAAAAGTTTAAAATATTTTTGGCATAATTTACAAATATTTTATTGTTGCAACGCATTTCAAAACGTTTCCATTGTTTTAACTAAATAATTAATTGCGTATTACTCTCACTCATTGTTGAAAGCTAAGGTAATATCTTAACGTTTAATGCCATGTTCTAATCAGCATATTTTCATCCCGATGATGCGTTGCAAGCAAAATGTGCCAGCATTTAAAGTTAAATACAAATGTATGTTTTGTAAGAGGAATAAGAGGGTGAAGTTGATTGACAATGTGCAGTTGGATCTCTAATTGTGCATCCAGTCATCACGCCAATGGCGACGTTCATGCAGACAACGAACAAAAAACAGGTCCAAGACTACTGAAAGGACGTTATTAAATGTCTGTCACAATTGGAAATTCTAAAATTACTTTGGTTGAGAGAACCATATATCAAATTACAAGAAATTCAATTGAAATTATATTCTGGCAAACTTCAATGCCGGCTGCCGCTGGTTTGCAATTATTATTAAGGATTCTTAAACATAGTCCATGCTTATATTCCGCCGTTTATATCGACCAGAGATAGGCAGTGTACAATTTGGAGACTAGTGCCATTCTGCAGGTGGTGCTGGATAGCAACCTTGACGTACTCTTAGGCTGAAATTCCATTTCCTGAGTTTCTAAGGATGAATTCTCAAAGCTAATGGATGACTCTCCCACCAACATACGTACATGAATCGCTAAGGCAGAGACTGGGCACAAAAGTGGGGGGGGTCGGGCAACATATAGACAAATTCAAAAGTACAAAAGAGGAAAAGTGTGAAATAAAATTTTAAAATTTAGTTAAAAATTAACTAGATTTCTCGACACTATTGGTGCCTTTTTCAATACCTCTTGATGCGATAAAACGCTCTTGTTGAAATTTCTTTTCCCATTTTCCATTATTTACCTACGAAATTATGTTTGCATTTTGAGTACAATTTACATCTGTTTTATCATCCTTTCTCACATGACACAACATTTTTTGTTTTGGCGAGTTTGGTCAAACTATGGCGCTTCCGCCGTAAAGAACCGGGAAATCAGATCAAACCAAAAATAAATCCCAATTATAAATGTAGATTTCTTAATTTTTCTAAATAAAAAAAATCAAGGACGAGAGAAAAATTCGGAATAACTGATACAATTAAAATGAAGTTCGAATTAGCCAATCAAAACTGTGTTTAGTTTGTAATAAAAAAGAGGCTATACTGCAAACACAGCTAATTAAAGAACACTTGGCATTGTCTTGGCGTCCGGAGTCACTCTGATAAACTGACGCGACAAAAAAATACCGGCGCTGTGGCTGAACGCAAAATAGCCCCCATTACGAGAGAGACTCCATGCGATGTGCCAACTTCTTTACGGAGGTACGGCCAGTCATCAGAGAAGGGCCGAGAGCCACACCACCATTTATGTATCCAGCAGCGAGCGAGACTCCTTCTCTTTCATACGATAGGTTCTTTTCCATATCGGAGGTATCCCTTCAATGGGAGGGAAACAGAACATATGAGGTAAGAGATAGAACATTCATTTCTGTAATGAAATTTTGAAAATGGCGAGACATATGACAAAAAAATTGTGTTTTCACGATATTCAAAAGCTCTATTGCAAAGCTGTCTACTAAAAACATATGAAAGAGAGAAGCTAAGAACATTATTTGTTCTCATTTTATATGAAAAATTTAAGAATTTTTTTTCTTTACTTCATAACATGTTATTTCCTGTGATACACCACTTAAAATAAAGATTACAAAGATTTTTATAAGAATGAGTTTAATATAATTTTATTTAGAAGGAAATCAATTTAGGGATGCTAAGTGTTCCGCCGAAAGCGTCAACGCATTTAATTAAATAAAAAAAATAAAATAAATCTACAATTTATATTATTTATCATCTTTTTTGATTTATTTTGTCATAATATACAAAGCATTTGAAAAGTTTAGATTTGAAATGAAATTTTCTTTTAATATAACAAAATAAACTCGAATATCAAAGGTTTGATTTATTTAATTCTGTATGGAAGATATATGTCTAAAAAAAAATCTATCTCGATACTCAAGCAAAACTACCAAATGTTTTGAATTTGATTGCAGAAAATTTCTAAGGTCAAGATTGCTCAATAAGCAAAAATTTTTTTATACGTTGTCATAGTTTCTTAATAAATTAAATCTTATTTCAAATCATTTGTTGGTGGCGCAAAAAATTGAGTGGAAATTTAAAGTGAGGAAATACATTTAAAAAATTAAAAGAATATTTTTTAGTAACTTTGTTAAAGAATCATACCTTAGGAAAATTTTAAAATGAATCAACTGGAGTTAAGCAAAGTGTTGACATTTTTTTCCTCACCAGAACAACAAGAAATTCATTAAAAGTGGATTGAATGACGATGAACTGTTATGCTACTGCCGGTAGTTAAAAAAATCACGAAAACAAGTGTTTAAGAAGTTCTTTGGTTTACCAAAAGTTATTGAACGAGTTATCAAGTGGTCTTATTCATAAGATCAGAGAGAAGAAACTGATGTTTATTCAGTAAATTAACCCATCTGGAATTTTAAAAGACAAGCATAAGCTGAGTCGTAATTCGTTTGCAAATATCTCTGTAATTCGCTATTATTTTTAGGTAGATCTTTATAGGAAGCTCCACCATTGCAATGGTTGTCATGACGCGACTTTCGGAAAATTTCTGCAGATCTTCACCCGATCATGACCCTGGAACCCAAACCGCCTTCGTTAAAAAAGAGATATATATAACGCTTTTTTTCCCCATGTTATCTTGTGAACAAGATAACTGGAGTAATTCTGATCTAAATTTAAACAGCATCGATATGTTGTAAGGATAGAGCAGAAAAATTCAATGGAGTTCGTAGATGGGCTATCCAGCTCAAAGAAATATTCATTTTCCATAATTCCTTTATAATTGAAAATAGAAGTTTCAAATCAGGCGAATATATTGTCTATCATAACGTGAACAATTTTTTCATTTAGCCATTTTCATAGCTACAATTTTAGATTTATCTAAAATCTAATATCTAATCTTTATCTATCACCATTTATCTAAAAAAAGTGATTTTCTCCTCCTTTCCTCTCCTATCTTCCTAACTAAAGTAATTTTAACCTAAGCATGTTAGCCTTGTTGGAAAGCTTCTCGCCACGGCAGTCTCTTCCTTCTGCTTTCATTCTGAATCTCCAATCCTTATGAGAATAGAGGGCTGTAATTCTTCTTTTCCTTATTATTAGTAGTAGAAATGTGTATAACGCTTTGCCCATGTTATCTTTGGTAAGCTCGATAACTAGAGTAATTTTGATTAGATTTCTAACTGCGAGGGATATGTTGTATATGGTAAAAATCTCGACGAGTTCGCAGATGGGCTAACCAGCTCAAAGGGGTGGAAATGGTGGTGACTGAAAATTTCATTCTCCCATTATTCCCCTTTACTATTGAAGACAGAGAGAAAATTAAATTAGGCGAATTATTGTATCACAACAACCAACTTTTGCATTAAAACATTTTGATATAAATTCTTGCTTAGAGCTTTGCGTCTAAAAATCCTATATTCAATTCCCCTCCCAACTATCATTTCCCTTACCTGATACAACTAAAGATAGAAAAAAATTTCAATTAGGCGAATTCTCAATCTCATCATAACGAACAAGAGCATTAAAAGTTTTCGTCTGCTAGAATTGCTTATAGGTTATGAGCTCAAAAGCGATATTCACCCCCCCAAATTTATCTATTTCATTGCTCCGTTACGATTAAAGATAGAATGAAAAATTTCAATCAGGCAAATTATGACCTTATCATAAAAATTTATTTTATATTAAAAAGTTTTTTTGATGATTGACATTGAGGCTACAGGGCAGCCCTGATTTGACCTTTGGCAGCAAAATTACTTAGAACTGACCAATGTAACACTGATAAATGTAGTACAAACTGTTTGGAATGAAAATGGAAATGATAAAACCTTGATATATAAAAAATTAAATGTCTTTGAAAAACAGAATCACAGCGTGTAAATATTGCATTGTGTAGAAACAATAAAGCAATTGGTTCATTTCTGTATTGATCAATATGTATTATTTCATTACTTTTTGTAATATTATAGCGTAAAAGAATCCTTACCTTTGCCTTCAAGCTTGCAGAAAAGGGATTTTTTTAAAATTAATTTTAAACTTGAATCTGTAACATTATTCTTTTGTTCTTATTCAAGATTAGTAGTTCTTAGACTTCAAGCAAAGAACAAGAATAATACGAAGAACTGTTTCAGAAGGTCGCTAAAAGAAAATTTTGGTAGGCGATTAAAAATTTTATCAAATTAACTATTGATTTATTTTCATGCTTTAAATTAATGAATAATAATCTATTTAATTTAATTGTTTCCAAAAATATCTATTAAAACCTTTTCGTTTACTTTTAGTACTTGTTAACAAAATTTGAAGTACCTACAGAATAAAACAATAATGGTATGGAGAAATTGCTTTTAAAAATCATCTTGTCTAATTCTATATTCCCTACTTTTAATTAAAAAATGTTTCAGATCAGAAAAGGAATTTGTGTATTTAACATTTATACTATAGTAATTTTACATTAAAATATTAAGAAGGAAAACATTTTAACTGGAACAAAGTCAGGTATATCAACTTGTTTAATTCTGTAAAAAGTGCGAATTAAATGTGGATGATGTCATAACATCTGAGTATCTTGCTGCCAAACAACTTTCAACATAAAGTAGTTGTTAAGATAAAGTGATAATTCCCCCAATTGAATTTTTTTCTTTGTTTCTTCAATCGTAACGGAGCTAAGGGGTCGATAAATTGAGGATGAATATCGCTTTCAGCTCATAACTTAAAAAAGCAATTCTAGCAGACAAAAACTGTTAATATAAAATTTGTCTTTTTTATGATATGGTGATAATCTCGCCCAATTGAATTTTTTTTTTCATTTAGTGGCAACAGAGAGGTATGGGAAAATAATAAATTGTAGAGGGGATGAAAATGGCTTTTATTCTAACTTCAAAGAAATTCTTGTAAGATCAAAAAGTTTCAATGCAAAGTTGTTTGTTTTGATAAGGCGATATTTCTGCATAATTTGAATTTTCATTCAATCATAAGGGAATTATAAGCAAGATGAAATTTTCAGTCCCCCCACCTTTTCCAACCTCGAGATGGTTAGCCTAACTGTGAACTCGGCTGAGATTTTCGCTGTCCTTTTAACATATCTCCCTCCAGTTAAAATGTAATCAAATCAATATCATTTATACAGACTCTTTAAATGTTTTACAGTCCTCATCCTCATCCTCATAATCATCCTTTGGTTTCAGCTGTTTTAGATCTTTTAAACAAACTCAGATCACATGATTTCAATATTATATTCTGTGGGTACCCTCAAATTACAGGTAGTGAGGAAGCGGACAAGGCTGTCATACTCAGGGACGAGGTAAGTCCTGCTGGGACCCTTAGGCAATGTTAGGTTTTGGGCCCCATTCTCCTACCCAAATTCCTAGACCAGATTATTTTTATAGATTTTAATTTAATCACTATACATGCAGTATTCTAAGTAACACATATTGTGATAAACTGAAACAGCTAAACATTTAAATTGAGAAAAACCATCAAAAGTGTTGGTTTTATTATAAAAAATTTAAATTTTAAATTAAAAAATAATTTTAAAGCAATTTAAAACAAAACTTTATCACTTAAAACATTTTCAAAACATTTTTGACAGAATCTTAATATTCTAATACAAAGATTTCCAGATCTGTTGACTTATTAATTAGACAGCTAACTGCGGAAAAGACTGGACCACATTGAATTTTAAAGCGTATTTCAAAGCCTGAAAACAATTCGGAAAATAATTTTTAAAAAAATTAAGCAATCCTTTTTCAAATGCTAACAAAAGTTTCGAAGTACACATGTGTAACTCGAATATTAGCTTTAAATCTTTTTCCTTCGACTAACTGGGTCTAAAATTTTATAAAATGATTAGCTATACTGGCAGACGTTAGGTTGTCGTTTGTGTGGATATACTTGGAAAAAATAGCAGCATTTTCCCCTTTAGAGGAGAAACAAACGTCCGTAAACCTGACCTCTCTGTCGTTGAGTAGTGGTATCAGGCACGGGGACATGGGGCGGCGTTCTGTCGTTGAGTAGTAACGATTCCGAATACCTAGCGGGCTCTTTGGAACACCACTTAGTAACCTTCCCTTTATTAGGGCCTGAGGTTTCCCTAGAGATCGATACATTAAGGTCTATGGGTTGTCTTGTATATTACATATGGATATAAGTGAAATATATTTCGAAAACTATGGAAAATACAAAAGCCATTAAATTAAAAAAAATCCTGGGTAATATATTTACACTTTAAAGAGTAGGAATAAACATAAGCAATTTAACAAGTAACGAGCCGAATTTCATTGAAGTAGAATCGCGCTTTATTCCAGTTATCATTTTCGTATAAAAATGATTAACTATACCGGCAGACCCAATATATTCCTCAACGCTAGGAACTCAAAGGGTTCCTTGTCGGTTCAGAGAAAGAACTTGGAAAAAGAGATCAGCACGCGCTCCCAAGGAGAGGCACGTCTGGTGGTCAGAGAGAGTTTGGTGGATAGATCCAAGTCTTGGAAATTTGATATGATAATTGTATTAACACTTCTTGTTTCTGTGACAAATGGAGAGAAAATTTTACAAATCAAAATTAATTAAAATTTATTTGAGACACAGCATGTCGAAAGAATTCCTAATTGCACTTTAAATAAAGTCGCATGAACAAGAATACGAATTCTATAGATTTTAAAGATGCCATGACTAGTTTTCATCGTCAAAAGCTAAACGATTGCCTTAAAGGAAAAATATTTATATAATAAAAAATCCAAATGTATTTAGTTTTTACTCATCAATTTTTTTTCATAAACAAATAAAATAATTATGCTTGATTAAAGTACATTTAGTAGGTATTTAATAGGTAGTATGATTTTACGTGGTTCTTTCCGTGGTGGGCTCTCAACAGTCCCCTCTCGGTATTTTAAAGTCGTCCTAGGATGACAGTTCCTATCTCTGTAGTAAAAAATATGTAAATTTGGCTAAACCAATTACAAAAAACGTTTTTCTTATATTCTTAATAAAGTCTCTCCGGCATAAACACTTACTTCGAATTAGCGGAGACTAGGTTAAAAGCGTTGCTCGGGGCAGAAATATTTTCAAGTCTAAGTACCTATAACTCTTTACATTTAATTAAACAGTTTTTCACTGTAACGTATTTCGTTGATTTTATTGATAGCGATAAAAAGCTATGGAAATTCCAATTTTTATTTCGACATTAACATTTTTATTTACATAGATACATCATAGATGGCAGCCCTACGCTTTTAATTTCATTATGCAGTAATAATAAGTAGATTTAAAAAAATCTTTTTCCGTTTGAACATGTTTCTAAAGGATTGGGTTTCAGTGCTTATTGTTTTTCAGAATTTAATTTTTGTAAAATGAGTAGCTCAAGTTAAAATAGGATTTAAGTCTCTAAGAATAGGGAAGTGTGATTCAGAAGGCAGTTTTTTTTCGGATGCTTTTGAATCTGAAGCATCGGATTTTGTTGATAGTGATGATCGCCCGAAAATTTTCGCAGGGAATGAATGGCACGAAATTATGCCGAATATTATAGCGTTGATCAAAAGCAGCATAGTTAATAGATAATACTGTACATTATTTAAAGGTTTCCTAATTTTTCTATTTCCAAAAATAAGGTAAAATAAGGTTATTTAAAGAGTACCTAATTTTTCTATTTCCAAAAATAAGGTA